>JAULKM010019970.1:0-30510 GCA_032355605.1 Rubia tinctorum
ATACTAATTAAATAATAATTAATAATAAATCATGATATAAATAATAGCATGTGAATTAAATAATTTATTTAAAATTTTATACATAATATAACTATTATTATGTAATAACAGAATTCGAACTCTAACGTTATCGAATTTCTAATAACAGAATTCGAACTCTAACGTTATCGAATTTCAAGTAATATGAATTATAATAATTTATACATTCAAATATGAACAACATTAGCTATAAGTTTCAAATTCAAAATAGATTAACGAACTTTCTAAATTAAACATATTTGAACGGAGTTGAAAGTAAACAATATGAAATTATTAGAGCTGAGTTGAGAAGAGTTAAGAGGAGTTGACAAGGTTTGAGAAGAGTTGAGAAGAGGTGAGAAGAGTTGAGAAGAGTTGATTGGAGTTGAGAAGAGTTGAGAATAGTTGATTGGAGTTGAGTTGAATTTATTGGAAATGAAATAAGTTGAACTGGACAGGGTCTTTTTCCTCACTTTGACGTTTATTACGCTAAATGGTGGTGATTAGCTTATTTTGATCATTTTACCTCAAACATACAACCTCTGAGTTGTTGTGGATTAGATAGTTCAAGTAGTTAGAAGTAAACATGATGTATTTCTTCTTTCTTTTTTTAAAACATTTTTTAACATTATATTATTTTCATTGCATCATTGTTCAAAGAAATCCCGAGTCCAACCTTCATTATTATTATAGTTGAAATTTTAAAATATCAATCGTATTGTCAGCCATAACCAATTGTTATTTGGAAAGAACAAGCCAACAAGTAGCGTCAAGTTATTTTCTATACTAGGCACTTTGAAACTGACAAGACAACCTCTAAAAAATAGTGGGTCAAATTTATCACGTTTAATTTGTCACGTTTAATTTGTCTATCAAACTCTATATAGAT
Organism: Rubia tinctorum; assembly: GCA_032355605.1. Taxonomy (NCBI): domain Eukaryota; kingdom Viridiplantae; phylum Streptophyta; class Magnoliopsida; order Gentianales; family Rubiaceae; genus Rubia; species Rubia tinctorum. Next base: position 908 of record JAULKM010019970.1, read on the forward strand.
GAAAACTATTTTTTGTCCATAGAAATAATGGGGATTCTTTGAAGTAAATATTTCATTAATAGTGAGTAGTATTGTATTACTGTAGGATTTTTTCGAAGATGAGGGAAAGGAGAAATGGCCATAAGAGAGTTGAAAATAACAAGGTCTTTCAAATTGTGAAGGTAATGCGGAGGAAGTGCTTCAAGGAGTATACAAATGGGCTATTACGACTTGCAGTCTGGTCTTTACAGTATGTCTGTATATTTTACGAGAGATAGACTTTTGACCTAACTATAGTATAAGTTAGGGAATTTAAGATATTTTCAGTCAAGTTTATTATGTTGTATACGTAATATATGTATAAACAATCACGTGACCATGACTTGGTTGTGTGAAGAATTGAAGAAAAAAAATCTTTCACAACAAATTATATAAATTGTAGCTAGCGGAATTTTTTTGATAAATACATAAACCAAATTTCACTATCTATGTATAAGATGGATTATATGTAAAGACACAAAAATAACTTTAGATTTTTTTTGGATTGGTCAATTATTAATTCCCCCGCTAATATATATCATATATTGCTTTCTTTCATTAGTAGTTAATAATTCTTGGTTCTTTTTCAATCACACCTTTTCAATTTGTATTATTAGTACATTTGTTCTATAATATGACTTTAATTTATTTAGGTTAATTGTGTGAGGGGAATAATTTTCTGCTATTAAGACTACTGGTCAGGGGTTGTACATTGTATGGGTCGTACACTGTGTGCAAATAGCACAAGCATCGAGACTCAAAACTATAAAATGAAACATTAGTATTTATGGCAGTAATTTCCTTATACTAAATATTAAGAGCCATTAGTGCTAATTGCATTGCTAGCTATAAATTCTTTCGCCCCTGAAGAGAGTTACAGGGTCACTTTATTCTATCAAAAATAATGTCATAGCTGATTTAGAGGAATTGTACATTGCATGCAAATAGCACAAGTTTGGAGACCCAAAACTGCAAAATGAAAACATTAGTGATTCATTTGTAGTTATAGCAGTAATTTTCTAATTCAAACTACTAAGAGCCATGAGTGCTAATATAATTTCCGGCTATAAATTCTTACAACCCTAAAGAGATTGATAGTGTTTTATTTTTTCACTCATAACTTCTGCGTCGGCGTAGAGTACAAGTTTATCTTTCCGCACTCTTGTTACTCTACATTTTCTTTATTTTTTCTTCTAAATTTCTCTTATGGGGAAAAATTAATGCTCGTTGTTATTGTATTTTGTCTATAATATAATGATAATCCCCTTAAGAATACCATTCTCAAACAAATATTGGTTTTTGGATTAAATTATTTGTTGTGATTCTTTTTAGTATCTTATAATTATTATTTTTAAAGTTTACAGTTATCGGTTCGAGCAATTAACTTCCATTTCTCATTTTTCACTTCCAATTGCACGTCCTGAATGTGGAATGAAGAATTGCAACCATCACTGGTTCAATTGTTCTTACCATGATTAATCATTCTTATTTATACTTCTAATACATTGTAATTTTTTCTCTATTCTTTGTAGTGCATAATATAATTTTACAATTTATAGTACTTTATTTATAGTAATTTTTCATGTAAACTCTGGAATTGATTCAAATTTTGCCGGATTCCATTTTGTTCCATTGATTACTCTATAACTTCTCTGACAACTTTAAAAAAGTATGTTTTGTAGTCTCCACACTTCAATTCCACATGTTATTGTTCTAGATTTCACTCACATGGTTATTGCAGTTTAGTTTTTTCCCATTCCATTCCTATATTACTATAATTGTACTGATGAATTATCCATTGATAATATGTTAGACATAATGATTAAGAGTCATGTGTGATCATTTGAAAATTTTTGTTCCTAAATTATTTAGTGTTGAAATTTTCATCCCATCGTTGGGTAGCAAGGTTCATTATGGTTTCAACTTTATGATTTCTATCCCATTCTTATTTTGTTGAAGGATTTACCCATGAAATTGGATCAAAAGTGCAAGCGGACAATGCATTTAATTTTTTTCTCTGTTTTTCAAAATTTTCTATGTCATTTCTTGTTTGAGGGCTTAATTTTTCTAAAATCTCTTACTTTTGCAAGAATACAAACAATAGTCTTGCGCTTTGCAGTTCACTCGAGCGATAGTTACTAAGGTCGTCGATTTGAGAAAATATTCATAAAAACAAATTACATCCCGTTATTGTTTTCCTCCATAGTGGAAGCCATACATAGTGCAATGTTTATGGACTAAAGCCTTCTCTATAGGAAATTAAACCCTAATCAGCCGAAAGATCACAACCTTTTAACTACCATCTTGGAGAGATCGCCGCCCGCCATCACATTCAGTGACCTCCCCCCACCGGTGCTACTTTTAATTCCCTCGTCTCTACACTAGATCCACTCTCCAATGCCCCTCCTTATACCCCTCACCATCGTTCCTAAACTACCCCTATCTGCATCCCTCAATACCCATCCTTCTCACCTCCCCTAGTCCTCTGCCCCTACACTCAGGTACCGATGCACGAAAGGTTAGACCTAGCGACTCAATCAGGCATGTTACCTTTAAATCGACCGATTGAAACTAAGGTTGTTGATTAATTTCTTTTTATATTTGTGAAAATGATTTACATTTCTTCATTGTTTTCCTTTTTCTCATTAATATTTTTTTCTGTTGTCCGTGGTGTGGTGTTATTAAATTGTGTACCATGTATGCTGTTGAATTTCTCCTAACCGAAATTCTTTCGATATTTCTTACAGGTTAATTGATTACAGTGTACATCCAAGCATTGATTTATTTCTCTAATTTTTTTTAACCAAACATATATGTTTATAATATGTGATTTGAGGTTTTTCTATAGTTTATATATATAGAGGAAGAGTCTTTTCTTCTTAGTTTTTTATTAGTGTTTTTAATGAGGTTAATGTGGCTGTATGTTTTTTTATTGTACACCTTCACCAAATGTTTCGCTGCTCTTCACATACATATGTGATATACATGTGAATGTGATATACATGTGAATGTGATATATGTGAATGTGATATATGGGAATGTAGTGTCAGTTGGATTAATTTTTGGTTTGTTTTTTTGTTGTTGTTGTAATGTCATCAATCCCTTCAAAGTTCTTAAAGCACGAAATATGTTTGGAAACCCTAATTGGTGTACTGTTGATGTAATTGAATGTTAACTTTGCATTGCTCCTTTTGCTAATATGGATCTTTGTTGAGATTTTGATAATGGAGATTGAGTAAGTTATAAGGATTTGTCTATTTACTACAACATTAAAATGAGAGATAGAGTGAAGGTGTCCAATTGAGGTATTTGTTTAAGAGATCAGTATACACAACAATGCTCTATTTTGTTAATTTTAGCACTAAAGTTTTATCAATTCTGAGATAGCTACATGTTAGTTTGGGAACTACTTACTAATGATTTTCTGACAATGAAAGATTCTAAAAAGTTTCATTCCATTTTTTTACAACTAGAATGATAGAGGTTAGCCATTCTTTTTCTTTGAAATAGTTTCTTCGAATTTGATACTTTGTACAATTTTTTTCAATTCATAGCGTTCAGTTATTTTAGAAAATATGAAATGGATCTCCCTTTTAGTTAACTTTCTAAGTGATGAAATGGGTTAATATTTTTCATCATAAAGCACCAGGAATTGTGTCTTTGTCAGTGCTTTCCTTCTCAGACCACTTAAATAAGTTAACTAAGAGGTTGCTTTTGTATATTTTGGTTTCAATACTTATACATCATCCTTGTATAAGATGGAGATGATTAACGAAGCTAATTCAAGATGTTTAAAAGGATAGATGTCTTAGATCTCTACAATATAAAGTTGACAAAGTTTTTATCTTGTTTTGTCTGTATCTTAAGGTTAACCCCATCATGAATTATCCTTTTCACTAGATAACAATGCAGTTTCCTACTTCAAAATTGATTCACCTCAACTCCCTAAGCTAATAGGAGGGGCAACCTATAAAGAGAAAAAATGAAGGGAAGAAATTTCATGTAATAGTGAAATAAAACTTAGGGATATTTAGGGATATTCGTAACACAAAAAAGTTAGTGGTACTCCCTCTGTCCTACCCAAATCTTTAGAGAGAGCGAGTAAGTTTTAATTACAGAAATGTGAAAAGTCAATTCTATCTCTGCCTTCTTCCTTCTCACCCCCACCCCCTATTTTCTTCCTCCGCCAGCACACGTGCCACCACTGCCAAGACACCACCTTCTTCAACCTCTCACCACCACCGCACATCATATTCTGCGCGAATCGAGCCCTCGCCTGAGGGAAGGGAGAGGGAGATGCAAATCGAGCCCTCGTCTGGCCGAATTGAGCCCTCGCTGAATCAAGCCCTCATCTTAGTCATCACAGAATTGATTCCATGCCTGGGGCATCACCACCCAAGGGGCGACCCCTTGCCGGAGGCGTCGCTACACTGCGGATTTGAGGGAAGGGGGAGGTGGATTTGAGAGGAGAGGGCGGCGGAGGGAATGGGGAGGTGGATTTGAGAGAGGGTGGAAGATTTGAGAGGAGATGGAGGCTAAGAGAATGGTTAGGTGGAGGGAATAGGGCTGTAGATTTAAGAGGAGAGGGGGCAGAGAGAATGGTTAGGGGGAGGATTGGTGAAAATAGGTTACAAAGTGAGGGTAGTAAGTAAGGGGTGAGAGTGAGGGCAGATTGGGTTTGTGAGTAATTATTAATTATTTAAAAGGTATTTTGGTCTTAGAATGTATGAAAATTTTCTAAATACGAATAGTGTGCAGATTTGGATGGGACAAACTAAAAAGGAAAGTGTTCAAAAAAGGTTGGGACAGAGGGAATAGTATTATTATTGAGTTAATAAAAGCCCTTAGAGTAGAGTGGTTTAGAAGAAAATAATTTTCCTTAGGTTAAATTCTGACCAAAAAAAAGTCTCACATTGAGGCACTCGTGATGGTGATCCATAATACATTAAAAATTTACACTCCTATGCCATCTATGAATGAGTAATATGTTCAGTTGAACGACTTGAAGTTATTGGAGAGCTCCTTGGATGCTACATCGTTGGTCTATAATCTTGGTACCAGATTGGTTTCGGTTCTATATATTGACTATGTGACAAAGCCCGAGTGAAAATGAATTTTATTCCACAATTTTCTGCTCTTATAATTTGAGAAACTATAAAGCTTTTGTTGTGGATTAGGCTGAGTCAAGAGATCAATTTCTCGGTAGAGTATAATATGCAGATATTTCAGTAAAACAGTTCAAGTAATAATTCTTTGCAAGGCAATGTTGAGGCATATTTTTGAGGTTCATTTCGAAAGGGAAACTGGAGAACACTAAAATTAATGCAAACATGTAATTATTGGAGTTGGATACTTTAAGATAATGTTCATACTTTCTTGTTTCATAGTTCTCTTATTTCTTTACCGCTTCAGTTTCATAGAGTTATAAAGGGGAAAACCTACCTTTCACCTGTAACCTGTTCCACGAATCATGTAACATGCTCAATCATAGTTCCAATGGATGAACTATTTGTGCTTGAACTTGTTTTGAAAAAAATTCTTACAAAATCTTTTTGTTACTATCACTTCTTTATGGGAGGTCAAGAATTAATTTCTGATGCACGTGCCAAATTATGATGACTTGGGCAGTTGGTGTGTAATTTAAGTGTGTAATTTAAGTTATTTTTGGGATATAGTCAAATATGACCCTATATATTTGAGCTAAGTGCAAATATAACGCTCAAATAATTGAAACTACAAAACCAACCCTAACTATTTGATGAAAGTGCAAATATAACCATCTGGTGAGAAATCCAGTGTTGACTAGCATTAACCTCCCCAAAAATGACAAAAATGCCATCAGACCAAAATATAAATTTGGGTGAACAATTATACCTTTATCCTGCGCCGGATCGCCGCCGGACCATCGCTAGACCAGGTAGGATTATATCAACATATTATGAAAACTGATAGGATTATATCAGCACATTCTTAAAACTTATAGGGTTATATCAGCACATTCGTAAAAAATGTAGGGTTATATCATCGCATATATATTACAAAATCAAAACTCATCAACATTAAAACCCTAGGTCGAAGAATACAAGAAAATAAAAACTACATACAACACCAAAGGTCATCCAGTCATCAATCTGGACTAAACTTAACAAAATATCATCAAAATCTTTATATTTTGTACAACTTATACTGCATACCTCTATTCATGGGACGAGAAGGGGGAAAATCACAGAATCAAACTCAATATCACATTAATCTAGTGAATTAAGGGGAATGTTTAATGAAAATACCATTTTTGAAAGGTTCCCGCACCTCCACTTCAACGTCCGCTTCGTCGACCTCACCAAAGCTCTTTCTTTTCCACTAGAATCACACTCTGGAACGTCGACAATCGGTAGAAGAGGTTGAAATGGTGTTTTTGTACTAATACGACATTTTTTATAGTATGTGGTAATATGACTCTACGTTTTTTCTTGAATGTGCTAATATAACCCTATAAGTTTTAGGAATGTGTTGATATAACTCTATAAGTTTTCATAATGTGTTGATATAACCCTACTTGGTTTGGCGGTGGTCTGGCGGCAATATTTGGGTTATATGATGCTAAGGCAATAATGTCATTTACTTTTTTTTTTTTTACAGAAGGAAAAATGTATTTTCTTTAAATCCCAGCTAAAAGTTACCGGAAAGGGTTATATTTGCAATTCAATCATCAGAAAGTTATATTTGCACTTATGTGAATTATATAGGATAATATATGCACTCTTCTCTTCTTTTTTAATTTTTTTATTCTGTTTATGAAGTTTTATACACTAGTGATTCATGATCATAACTAAGAGTTGATGAATTTTGGATTCAATTCTAATGATGTCATTTACAGTGTTATTTCATATTTGTGAGTAACAATTAGCACATATGTAGTTTCAGCAATCAGATGATGTGAATGCTAAACTATCAAGGATAAGGCCCATATAATAAGAGACCAGTTCACCTAACCCACTTCGATGATAAAAAAACCTGGAATATGAAATGGATATATATACAAAATATCAGTGTCATTGATCTTGACTGATTTTGAAAAGAAGTTAAAGTTTTGTTGTTTGAGTAATATATCTAGATATTTGCCTAGAATATGCATGGATTATATGGATTCATTATGTTTATATTACCATCTTTATGTGAGCTAGTAGTTTAGTAATTGACTGAATCTTTAATGGTTGAATTTGTAGGTGAGTATGATATTAGCACCAGGAACCAGTGAAACTATCCAAATTAATGGATCAGTTGATCAAGCCTCCTATAACAATAGAAAAGATGCTAAATTTGGAAACAATGTTGAGCATTCCACTTCAAAAAAAAGGCAACAAGTGGCATTGGAGTCGAGTTTGTTAAGGATGTGAGGTGTTAATGTTTTTTCCCCAGCTAGTGTCTTAAAAAGATATGAGTATCTGGTTTCTACTGGTTATTTTAAGTGATATTATTGCTAAAATATTACAATTTTAATTTTAACATAACTAGTGGTGAACCTTCCAAGAAGCAAAACAATTTCTAAGGTACTGCTTTTGCAAAATATAATCCCTCGAACAATAGAGGTACAAGTTTATTTGCACTTTCACATAGGTTTGCATTAAAAGAATGTATAAAAGAAAATATGTATATTCAATATTCAGTATGCAATTCCCTACAATTATAATGTTAAGATGGTGAAAGAAATTATAAATATATCTACTTGCATGGTTGTGGAACTAAACTAGAAACATCATTTTCTGATGGAGATCGCAAAGGCCTATTGCTTGTTGCACGTTTGGTTCATCAAGCACATGGTATTCATTCAGTTTATGAAACTTTATTTGAATACATCCTTTTTCATATCAAAATTATTTTATTTTTTCTATTTACCTCCAGAACATGCTTGCTCTGATGAATTTGGGAAGAAAATGGAGAGATTTTTCAAACCTGTCACAGACGAGGATTTACTGTTCCTCAAATACAAAGTATGCTATCAACACTTGACAAGTGAATCACATGTTTGGTTTCTTTCTCTAGTGTTTATGTCTTTCATTGTTTGTCCTATCAACAGTTGGATCCACCTGAAAAGCTAAAACAAGCTGGCTCTCCCATGTCAACGGTACTATTTCAATTTAAATATATATATATATATATATATATATTGAAAGAGTGATTTCCCGTAATGATTATTATTGATGATCATAGGAATAAATAGAGTACATGACATAAAGTAGGCAGTCCAAGTATAACTCTAAACAAGATAAAATCAAATCAAATCATCTAACTGATTTTTTCTAACACCTCCCTCAAGCGAAGTGTCGGATGTTCACCGATGCAAAGCATGGATATGAAGAACACAAACAGCGGACGAGATAGCCTCCTGGTGAAGATGTCTGCTATATGAAGAGAAGTGGGTATGTGCGCAACCCGAAACTTGTCGGAGGCCACCAACTCCCGAACAAAGTGATGGTCGATGTAGATATGCTTCGCCCTCTTGTGAACAACTGGATTCTCAGCCAAGAAGATAGCACTGTCGCTGTCACATACAGCAACGGAGGGTCGGACAGAGAAACTCAAAGATCACGAAGCAAGTGAGTGAGCCAAGAAATCTTTGAAGCAGTGTTGGCTGAAACTCGGTACTCAGACTCAGCGCTGGAACAAGAAACTATGGGTTGTTTCTTGGCACTTTAGGAAACAAGATTCCCACCAAGAAAGACAGCATATCTATAAGTAGATTGACGAGTCTCCAGACAACGGGACCAGTCAGCATCCGAATATCCCAACACATCTAGAGCAGTAGCATAAATAAATGTGAGCCCAAAGTGTAGAGTACCTCGAACATAATGCAGAATTCGTGTAACTGCCACAAAATGATCATCTCTGGGGACCTAAAGAAACTGACCGACTGTGTTGACTGAGAAAGCCAAGTCTGGACGAGTGATGGTCAAGTATTGAAGAGCTCTAACAAGTGATCGATACAGAGTCGGATTCTGGAACGGAATACTGGTAGAGCTGTGCAATTGAGAACCAAGCACAAAAGAAGTAGAGACTGGAGAAGCAACTAACATCCCAACATGAGTCAAAATGTCCCGAACATACTTTTCCTGACCAAGAAGTAAACCTGAAAAGGTCAGTGTTACTTTAAAGCCAAGAAAGTAATGAAGAGCGGCAAGGTCCTTAATCGCAAACTCGCGGTGTGTTCGATCAATAAGCAGTCGAGCTATTGCCTGTGAGAATGATATCATCCATATAGACTAGAAGATATAACAAGGAAGACCCTCTGTAAAGATGAACAAAGACGCATTGGCAGAGCTGCACCGAAAGCCAAGCTGAGTCAAATAAGTGTTGAAGCGCTAGAACCATGCTCGGGGAGCCTGCTTAAGGTCATAAATAGCCTTAATCAAGCAACAAACATAGTCTGGATGAACAGGATCTCGGTAACCAACTGGTTGCTTCATGTAGATTGGAGAATCAAGAACACCATTGAGGAATGCGTTCTTGACATCTAGCTGATGAAGCGGCCAAGCAAGCATGGTAGCAATGGCAAGAAGCATCCGGATAGTGGATGCTTTGATCACAGGACTGAAAGTGTGGTCGAAATCGAACCTCAAAATCTCGAGATACCTTGCGCCACAATTCTAGACTTATGACGCTCAACAGTACTATCGGGTCGATACTTCAGTCGATAAACCCAATTGGATCCAACAATGTTAGCGTCTAAAGGGCGAGGAACCAAATCCTAAGTGTGTTGACCACGAAGAGCCTCCATCTCATCATCAATGGTGGTAACCCAAGCTGGATTCTGAAGAGCAGTGCGATAATATGTCTGCTCAGACTAAGCAAGCAAGGCAGCAGTAAGACTATGAGCAATAATATCTAAATAATCTCTGCGCTGAATAGCTCTAGTCATTGATCGAGCAACCATGCGATGAGTGCGAATCTGAGGAGGAGAGACCGGAGGAGTAGAACCAATCGATGAGGCTGGTGAAGAAGCAACCGAGGTGGTCGGGGACTGAACAGGCAAACTGACTGGCGCAAAGGCAGAAGGCGCCTGCCGAGGTGCTGGTGGAGAATCTGTGGCACAAATGGAGCAAGGGACTGAAGGAGATGTAGTCGGCATAGAAGCAACTAGAGGCAAAGGAGGTGCCGAATGAGGATCAACAAAAGCAGAAACATTAAAATGGAAGGTGGAGAACCATTCACCGAAGAAATGGATGGGGCGAATGGAAAACATGTCTCATTAAAACGAGCATGTTAAGTGACATAGATTCCGCCAGTAGTGTGATCAAGGCACCGAAAACCCTTTTATTGTGACTTGTAGCCAATAAAAACACACGAAATACTACGAGGAGACAGATTGTTATAGGAAAATGGACGAACGAACGGGAAGACCCTACAACCAAAGGCAATAAAATTGGTTTATATGGGTACCCGACCATTAAGAACCTCCTATGGTGATTGTCCGCCAAGAATAGGAGTAGGCAACTGATTGATGGAATAAGCAGTTGCAGCAAAGGCATCAGGCCAGTGGGAGAGAGGGACGTGAGAGTGATACAACATAGACAAACCCATCTCAGTAATGTGCCGGTGCATGCGCTCAGCCTAACCATTATGCTCCGGAGTATATGGGCAAGAAATCTGATAATGAATGCCATTTGTCTGAAAGTGACAGCGTAAGCGACTATTTACGAACTCAGTCCCTCCATTCCTCTGAAACACCTTAATGGTGAACGAGAACTAGTTCTCCATAAAAGCCTCAAATTGGCGATAAACATCCCAAAAATAAGACTGGCAGTGCATTGGATAAAACCAAGAGAGCCGGGAATAATCATCAATGAAAATGGCATAGTAGTCAAAACCATCGGCATAAAATATAGGGGAAGGCCCCCATAAATCACAATGAATTAGATCTAGTACCCTAGCGGTAAGTTTATTATTTGAATGAAAAGATAAACGTTTCCCTTTAGCTTGTTCACATGCTACACAAAGGGTGGGTTTAGGCAAAACCGATGAGACAGCTAAGGATCCAGAAACACACAAACCAGAAATAAAAAAAAGCGGAACATGGCCAAGTCTAGCATGCCAAGTTTCAAAAGAAGCACGTGACTTATTGGACTCCACAGTAGTCAGTAAAACAGATGCACCATAGTCTAAAACATAAAGCCCATCTTCACTATGACCATGACCCAAAGTGTCCTTAGCGATTTTATGCCAAATAATAAATGAGCTATCATCAAAGCAGACAACAACATTTAAATCCCGAGTTAATTTGCTAATCGAAAGCAATTTTTTAGTAACATCAAGATCAATAAGCACATAATAAAGAGAGAGTGACTTAGAAATCCGAGAAACACCAACATGGGTAATAGAGAGTTGAGAACCGTTACCAACATGTATGCTGGAAGAACCATAATAAAGTTAGACATGATTAACAGTAGCAGTGGACGATGCCATATGTTTTGTGGCGCCAGAATCTACATTACACTTGGAGTCATTTTGTTTAAACATTGAAAGACCACTAGAATAAGCCATAATTTGCACGGTGAGAAAATGAGAACAAATTTGCATAGAGAGCTTGAGAGTGTTGTATAGAGGGGCTTGAAACCTACCACACACGTGCAAAAAAGGGCTAAAACCTTGATATGCTCATGTAATCACGCGCTGGAAAACCTACATGCGCTGGAACACCTATGGCGTGTAGTAACGTGGGGACACCTGTGGCGCGTATAGTCATGCGCGGGACACATGTAGTGAGCGTGTAGTCACAAGTGGATCTGACGCACTGGAAGACTGGAGATGGAAGACCGCTGTTGAAGAAAGCATAGCACGCAAGGAATAATGGTGACCGGTACTGTTGAGTCGTTTGAGAAGACCGGTGAGATAAGCGATGGTGTCACCGGAGAAGATTACTGTGGGGTCACTAAGACGAAAGATAGGAGGACGACGCCGAGAATAAAATTGAACCACCGTGCAAGAAAACTCTAGCAGGGGCTAGAAGATTGCTGGATTGAACTATGGCCATAATTCACCTTAAACTTGATCGAAAATTTTCCAGAGAATGCCAGAATTTGATTGGAAAATTATAAGAGGGAGGTTCGGTCGCCAGGAAAAGGGGGAGAGGTGGCGGCCGAAAAAGAATTTATTGTTTAGGTTGGATCAGAACTTTCTCTAATACTATGAAAGAGTGATTTCCCGTAATGATTAATATTGATGATCAGAGTAATAAATAGAGTACAAGATATAAAAGTAGACTAGTCTAAGTATAACTCTAAATAAGATAAATCTAATCTAATCATCTAACTGATTTATTCTAACATATATATATATATTGTCTATTTTGAGTCTGTTAATTATTTTCTTGTAATTTGTTAGGGACTAAATAAAGGATCTGTGAGCTCTACTAATTCAAGGGCAGAAACTTGTACACCGAAGCATTGGGCTCCTCCACAATATCAAAGGCTTATCTCCACTATAATTGTCGAAGATGACACTAACCATGACTTTTCCAAATTCACGGGGGATGTAGATTTACAATTTAAGAAGTATTACCTGGACAGATTATCTGGTAGTGGCAATACTTTATCAGATCAAAGTGGCCAAAAAGGTGCATCCAATGCTCATGATGTTTTCTTTGGGAGTGATCGGGATCTTAATCTTCAGGATGATAAGTTATCGCAGAAGCTACAGAGCCTCAGTTTGATTTACAAGGTAGCACCTTCAATCTTTGAGCTTCATATCCTTCTGAATACCATGTCCTGACATTTTTTTCTCTCTAACAACCTGTTGTGGATGATGAAGTATTGATTGTACAAAGATCAGATGTCTTCAAGAAGAGATGCATCGACATGTTGGATCATTTGCCCTTTCCATCTTGCTATTTTACTGTTTAAAATTTTGCCTTCTTCCTCATGGGTACATACATCAGTTTTTCTAGTCTGCTTTGGTATTTGGTTGTACTACAATTGCATACTTTTTGATGACTTTTGCATACTTTTTTACCCTTTCTCAATATTTCCATGTTATTATTTTCCTTGATGTGGTTACCTTACTTAGGTAGGCTTCTAATGTGAAGAATGTTTTGGAAAAAAACCGTTGCAGCTGTTCAGTGTGAAATAGAGTCCGAGAAAAGGTATGTTGGATTTTAATTACATTTGGTAGTGTAAGCCATTAGCATTCCTATTTTCGGCAACTAAGAGTAATGAAGGTTACTCTGCAGGAGTTTGGAAAATTCTGTTATGGACCAATTGGTACAACTAGCATACAACAAATTCAAGGTGACTAGAGCTGCTTGCTATATTCAACTGACTTATGATTTTTCTTATTTTATTTTAGTTTGGTTTATAATTAACTGAGAATTCAAGGTGACAAGAGCTGCTGGGCATAATCAAAATTCAAGTGTTTTATCATTTTTTCTTATTTTATTTTTGGTTTATAACTTCAAATCCTGTTATGTTTCTAGTTATAGGAGAGTAGATTCATTTCTTTACTATGTGCTAAATTCAAATCCTGTTATATTGTTCTGTTCTACTGTAACCCTTTCATGTTCCAGATGAAGCTGCCAAAGTCTTCACGCATGCGTAGGAATCCAAGCCGAGCTGCTTTAGCCTTTGCCTATCGTACTCTTGCAAGATGCAGACAATTTGAAGATTCAGGAAAGTGCTGCTTTAGCGAACCTCATCTACAGGATGTCATCCTTAGTAAACCTCCAAGAAAGATTGTTGCGGAGCCTGCCTGTGGATTGAACGTTCGTAAAAATGCTAAGAGGAAAGGTGCAAGCAAGTGTAATCAGTTTTTTCTATTTTGATTTTGATCAAGTTAATTTATATGAATTAAAGTTTTGATTCATCAACTGCATTTTTTTTGTTCTGTCAGCATGTGGTCCAGTGTTGATTAAAACTCAGAAGACTGATAGTCAGAGTGGGAAAATGCAGCACAGTTCTTGGAAGACGACGTCATTAACCAAGCCATTCAAATCACCTTCAGGTCTTACGCTCTAAGAATTCATATCCGCGCCACTAATTTCTCCAGCTACCGGACTAGTTCAGTGACTGACTGCTACTTCTGGTGACTTTAATATGTCAAAACATTGGAGTGACTTCATGTCAAATCCCAAAATTTGAATTTGATTTTTATTAAATTTTGGATTTAAAGATGGATTAGTGAAACTTTAATTACAAAACCATGATATCCTACTCTTGGGTTGTGGTAGAGAATTTGTTTTTGAGGCGACTAAATTGTCTCTATGAATCCTAAACAATGTTGGGAAAAACTCAATAAAAACTCTTTTTGCTTTGATAATACGTACTTTCCATGCCTTCACTACAAGAAACAAGACTTCAGCCTCAAATTTGGGGGACTTTTTACCTCGGTTTTTCATCAAAGAAATGAGGTAAATAGTGGCCAAATAAAAAAAAATTCATTTTTTCCTGCAGTTCTTAATCAAGGTAAACGGTATTTTTTACCTTGATTTTTCTTTAAAAATTAAGTTAAAAACCTTTTTAACCCAAACCAAGACCAAACATGGTGCAACGTCGGTTGTTTTATGGTATGACCAATGATGATGATGAAGACCAACTTTGATCTAACCAAATTTTGAAGCTACTTTGCTCTATATTATACCCTATAGTCGGTCAACTCGAATGAGTGAGCAATCATTTTCATCGGCGATGTCATCAAAGATATCGATCTTCTATCAAATCGACCAATGTCACACCACATTAACATGCGGTATTGGCCTATACGATGTCAGTCATTTAGCTCAGTGATGTCGGTAGTGTAGACGTATTATCGTATTTTAGACTCGATTGCATGGTTATTTAATATTTAATGCCACACATATTTGTTAAACGCGATACTATATTAGATGTTCAATTTATATGACATATAAGTACTTGACACAACCAATTATTTTAAAACATTTCATGCTCACAATAAAAACTATTAGTTTAAAATACAAAACCGTGATACAAACTGTTAGTGGTACTCAATCTCTATAGCATAATCTCTTTACGCCAATAACAACATTAAATGACAAGCCTATCCATCTATACGTCAAAATCCCATTGATACTGTTATAAGGTAAATAAAGATAATGACATGTGAGAGAATTTCGAAAAGCATAGCGAGTAATAAGGAGAGAATCTAGGTTTAATGACACAAGATTGCAGTAACCAAGCCTATCAAAAGCTATAAATTTGAAGTATGAATTCAAATTTAAATTAAAAAACCAGACATTCCCACAAAATTGCAAATGTAGCCGAGATGCATGCAACACTTCTTGAAGACAATATAAGTTACTGTGATGATGAACTCATTGTTACATCTTAGGAGATAAACAAAACAATAGTTTTCATACATTCAACAGACACAGTCACTGCTTTGTGTTCCGTTGACTTCATGGCTATGGGGGCTTATGGTGTATACCTAGCCCACAGACTAAAAGTTGTCAACCTTTAGGCCAACCCAAGACTTAGCCATGAACCGAACAACACGGAGCCACTCCTAAAAGTGGGAAAGACACTTGTAAGTGACTCCGATATTCTAGCTACCATAATGAAACCCACGATCTTAATCCCTAGCAATGGGGAGCCACGATTACAATTTATTATAAATATGGGAAGAGCATCACTGGTTCTGGTAATCACGACTAACTCAGAAATACCAATTCTCTAAATAAAATAGCTGACTTGATCGTCGAAGTTATTTCCCCGGAATCACTTTTGGGGTCTTTTTTGCAGACTGCACTCGCACTACGGTGATCTCCAACCACCTCGCCTGACAAGGATTACCACATCACTAATTGACTAAATTAACTGCAAAAGTAAGATTTGGGCTAGCTATAGTGACATATTACAAAGAAGCAACCAAGTTTCGATAAAGATAAAGATTGGGATTGGAAAACTTCCCACTGGTACTATTCTGAAACTAAGACTGCGGAAGAAAAGGCGTAGAGACAATAGTAGCATCGGTCATCCCAGTTCGACTAAGAATATCAAGAGCATATTTGGCATGGCCCAAGAACAAACCCAATGAAGTGGACTACACCTCCAAGCCGAGGAAATAATGCAAAGATGCTAAATCCTTAATGGAAAACTCCTTATCAATCCTAGAAATGAACTGACGAATGGCTGCAAAGTCATTTCCAGTAAGGATAGTATTGTCCACATAAACCAAAAGATACACCAGAGTAGTACCTCGAGAAAAAAATAAAGAGAGACGGGTCTGCTGAACTGCAATGAAAACCAAGCTGAAGTAGGTAAATGCTTAAACTAATGGAACCAAGCAAGAGGAGCTTGCTTCAGGTTATAAATAGATTTCCAAAAATCAGGGTGAGCATCGTCCTTGTAAGGATATTATCATCCATGTAAACAAAAGATAAAGAAGAGTAATACCCCGAGAAAATAAATAGAGACGGATATGCCGCACTGCAAAGAAAACCAAGCTAAAGTAGGTAAGGGTTGAAACAATTGAATAAAGCACGAGGAGCCTAGTTCAAGCCATAAATAGCTTTCCGCATGCAACATATATAATCAGGATGAGCATAATCCTAATAACCAACCGGTTGAGCCATATAAGATAGAGCATAAAAAACACCATTGGGAAAGGAATTCTTGATATCTGGCTGATGAAAGAGCTAGTGGCGCATGGTGGCAATGGAAAGAACGATGAGAACAATAGACTCCTTCACCACAGGGTTGAAAGTGTGATCAAAATCAAAGATTGGAATCTAAGAGAAGCCCTGTGCAACTAGTTGCACCTTGTAGCAATTAATACTACCATCAAACCTATACTTGATACGAAAAACCCATTTAGAGCCAACAAGATTCACATGTGGAGGGCGAGGCACTAAATCCCAAGTATGCTGGTGGTGAAGTGCAATTATTTCTTTATCCATAGTCAAAATCCAGCAAGAATCTCGAAGAGCCGCACAATAGTCCTAAGGCTTGGCCCGAGTGACTATGACATCCAGAAAACCAGACACCTCATAATCAGAGAAAAACTGGGGGAATAGAGAACCATTCATCGTCCTGGTGGTCATCTAGTGAGTGCAAACAGGAGTAGGCTCAAGAGAGACATCGATGATAGCAACAGAAGAATCTAGAGCAGGAGTGGTGTGAGCTTAGGGCAAAGGCACAGTGGGCAGAGTCATTGCATCAGATCTAAATAAGTGGATACAAGGATCAAAGAAGTCGAAGGTAATGCTGGAGTGTCGGGATCAGAATAATTTGCGACTCGATAAATGGCGAACTAGCATGAGAGCTAGGTAAAAATGACCATACAGCTAAGGGCTCTGCAAATGAAGAAATCTCAACACGAGAGGTAGAGTGAGGATCTCGTGAAGAGAAGGCATATTGAAATAAAGTCTTATCAAACTTAACATAGCGTGAAACATAGATACGCCCAGTAGCTGGACCGAGACCTGAAACCCTGTGTGACAAGAGAAATAGCCAAAAAAATAAACAAAATGGAGCAAGGTGCAAACTTATGAGGGGAAATGGCATACGATCAATGATACGCGCGACAGCCATATGGATGAAACAAAGAATAACCAGGAACATATCAAAAAACAACCTCAACGGGAGACTTACCACCAAGAATAGAACTAGGCAGGTGGTTAACTATATAAACTGCAGAAGAGAAAGCATCCACCCAAAAATAATTCGGTGTGAAAAAATGATATAACAAAGAAAGGCCAGTTTCTATGATGTGACGATGCTTCCGCCCAGCCCGTCATTCTGAGCATGTGTATAGGGAGAATACATCTGATGATGAATGCTACAAGAGACAAAGTGAGCTTGCAATCAATGATTAGTGAAATATACACTGTTATCCGACTATTATATTTTCACCTAGGTGGAAATCTGAGTCTTAATAAATTTCAGGAACTAGAGAAAAATGTCAAAGAACTCCTCCTTTCGACATAACGGGAAAAACCATGTAAATCGTGAAAAATCATCAATAAAAACAACATAGTAAGAATAATCCTCTAGAGATAAAATTGGGGCCAGTCCCTACAAATCATAGTGTGCTTTATCCAACAAACTAGTGCCCCACTTGTTACTGGTATAAAAGAGCATACGTTTGCTCTTAGCTATTTGACAATAAGAGCAATGAACAAGTGTGGGAAAATTAGAAGTGATGGAGATATGAGCTTTTTTACTCAATAACTGAAGAGTGTCACAAGACACATGGACTATTCAGAGCATAATTCACCAAAAAAAGGTAGCATCGCCTGTATCCAGGAAATAAAGACCTGAACTATGACGGCATTTACCCATGATTTTTCATGTATTCTTGTGCTTAATGGAAAAAATATCAACATCAAATAAAACAATAGCTGGTAAATCACGAGTAATTTTACTAATAACCAGTAAACTTCTGGTGATTTGAGAAACGACAAGAACATCATATAGAGGCAAGCCAGATGTATTACACTCACCAATATGAGAAACATGTAGCAATTCACCATTACCCACAGATACATAATTAGAGCCACGATATGTTTGTAGCTTCTCAAAATGTCGAAGATTAGAAGCAGGGTTGGCCCTAACAATTTAGAGGCCTGAAGCAAATTAAAAAAAGAGGCCTCGCGTATAATTTTTAAAGTGTGTAATATTTGTGAAATGGGGCCTCAAATGTGAGAAAAATAAATTTGTTTAGGCAGGTAGTTGGATTATGTAATATTTATTTATTTTTTCCAAGTATAGTTTTAAAATTTTAAAAATGAGACCCAAATATAATTATTAAATTGGGGGGTCTAGCAAAACATTTTATTTGCCGATATTGGGCCAGGTATGATTCGAAGTAATATGAGTGATTACATCATAGTCAAAGAACCATCGATCAACAACGCAAGAACCGCAAAGCGGCATAATTGCAAAAATATAATGTCGAATGTTGGCGAAAATGCTGAAACGCTGACAAGCATGATGCACGGTCTAGGAAGGAAAAAAATCTATATGTAGTATATATTAAAAGAGGTCATTTTTTCCACATGACATTCACACATAATTTTGCCACTTGTCATTCACACATAATTCCACGTCACTTTCTAAAATTAATTACAAATGTAATATTTTATGAAACCAATCTCCTATTTACAATGCAAAGCTCTTCCCCCATTTTCAATGTTCTTTCTATAATTTATTGCCTTTCAATTAATGAATGGTTAATCATACCTTATTTATTAGGATGAACATTCTTTTTGTATTTTCAATTTCCATTTGTCAGGAAAATTCTTTCATAATACTTATTTTAACAATATATATATATATATATTTTAATTTAATACACTTTTCATTTTGTTTTACCTTTTTAATATTATCAAACTATATTTAATAATAAACAGTGAATCATTTTCATCTACATATTCTTTTTTTTACTCACTACAATCAATTCTTTTCACGTAATTTAATTTGCCTACAAAAATATCTAAAATTACTATGTTAAACATACCTAATAATAGATGGAGTAAATTTTATTTATATATAAGTGTTTCTTATAAATTTTTATTTTGAGACAAAAATCAGTATAAAATGCTTTATATAAATATTAAATATAGTACAGAAAGATTTTATTCGAAAATACTTTCAATGATTTATTTAACACTTTGTAAATTTTATTTCCAATTTTCTTAGAGTCCCTCTCTTGAAAACGTTTTTTCCAAAAGTTATGAAAAGACCAAGGTTTAAATTGCTAATTACAAGAAATCAAGATAAATTTTTCATATTGCATTAATCAAGTCATAAACTTATAACTACTGCACATTGCATAATAAATTTTTAATATTGCAACTAAAATATTTGACCTTTCTATAATCCTAATTCAACCCCGTCTTTCCAGATGCCTATAGAAAGATGGTGTTTCCCAAGAATTTGTCTATTTATACAAATTTATTTTAGTTTTATTAACTAATATTTAGAAATGATATATTCCTCTCTTCTCTCTCATACGCTCCTCATCTTCTTCTCCATTTTGGCATCACCGCCCCGCTACCATGGCAGGGCTGACAACTCCGCCTCCTTTAACCTATGCTAATATCATTACCCAACACAGTGCTCAACCAAATTCCTCCAAATCCAACACTCATCGAACTACCTTCAATCCAAAGCCAGTAATCGAACATCTTGGCGAATCCAACCTTGTTTTCTCCGACGAATAATGTGATAGACTAGAGGCTCCTCTTAAATTGACTTTAATCGTCAAATTTTCACGAGCTTGGTCTTCTTTGGAGAAACTTCGCAAATATTTTCAAACAACGGGCTTCAAGGGAATTACCGATATTCATCTACTTGATTAGAGGCAGGTATTGATTAGCTTTGCATTATTAGAAGACTATTACAGATAACGGCTTTAAAGGTATGTAATTTTGGTTCATATTTGATTCGTATTGACAAATGGGAACCAAATTTCAATCCCGATGCCGACTCTCCAATAATGCCAATTTGGGTAGCTTGATATGGTCTTCCTCAACAGTTATTTGAATATGATGCAATGATTAATATTGGAAACCTAGTTGGTAATCTAGTAAAGGTAGATCAGGGAACACTCAATAGAACTCGTCCACATATAGGAAAGGTCTGTGTAGAGTTTGATATAAGCAAACCAAAACCATATAGAGTTTGGATAAAATATAGGGGATCTGGATTCTGGCAGAGGATTGAGTATGAAAACATCCCTGATTATTGCTCAACATGTTTCAAGATTAAACATTCACAGGCTATATGTAAGAATCAAGATAATCAAAAGAGATCTGAGGCCTGGAGACCATCTGATATGAAACTTTTACAACCAATCTAGGCACTGCTTCTGCATCTAGTGTTACTCAAAAAATAGTGAAACATGCTTATGGGCCTATTTCTAAAGATCAAACTAGTAATCCTATACAAGATAGTGATAATGATAAACAGGAGAGATTATGATTATTCCTGATAGGGGAAATGGTAAAAGTGAAGAAGTTATACATAATAAGGAAAATATTATCTCTACTATTGATATTGCAAATGAAGTAGTACATAGTGTTAATCAGAATGAGATGATTAATACTCGCATTAGGGGGACTAATACCCCAGGTGTGAACTTGGTCACTAATGGTGTTATTGAGGAAAATGCATATACAGGTGTTATACAGATTGGAACAAGTTCTCAACAAGGACAACAACATTCTCAAATTGAGGAAATGAGGCAGAGGAAAGATATCTCCCAAAAAATTCACCCCCGGGGTGAGATGGAGGACAGTTCATAAACAAATGAAACTACACAGGTAAATTCAAGTATGAATCTTCTAAACTCAGTTTCTTTGATAGAGCCTCAATAGGTTTTAAACACTGAAGATAAACAACTTATAGAAAATATGGATTTAAGTCCTAAAATGCAGTGGTCTTAGGATAGAAATTCTAAGAAGCATGATGGTGATATCATTTTAGAACCCACTATACTTGCTCATAATAGGTTTAATAGATTGATATTAGACTAGTGATAGAATAAAAGATGAGAGTGTGGATTCTATGTTGCAGAGTAAAACTCAGAAAAAGAATAAGAAGAAAGAGTACAAAGGTATTCCTAAAACTGTAATTACAAGATCTCAAGTTGATTCTGAAAATCTGATTTAATATAGGATCTTTTCATTTATGTGTCTGGAATGTTAGAGGAATTAAAAATGAGAAATCTCAAATTGAAGTTAAGAATATAAAAGGAAAAATAACATTTCTTAGTTTGTTTTACTTTAGCCAATGTTGAAATCTTACCAACTGCAATCTATTGCTTTTAAACTAGGTTTCAATAACTTTTATAGTGATCCAAGAGATAAAATATGGATTTTCTGGAGTGATGATATTAATATTTCCATTTTAACTGTCCATGATCAGTATATTCAGGCTGAAATAAATCATTCTTCACTATCCTTTATATGGACTGTTGCATTCATATATGCTAGACACAATAGGACAGCAAGATATCCTCTTTGGTCTAGTTTATCTCAACACTGTAACATGCATATAATGATGAACAATGATTTTAATGTAATTAGAGAACCAAGTGAATACCTTGTGCAGGCTTCACCTAATCTAAATTGTAAAATTGATTTTAATGTTTTCATTGAAGAGAATCAATTAATTGAGCTTCCAACTGCAGGTAATTAGTTCACCTAGGTTGGGGTAAGGGAATTAGGAAATGTCTGGGAAAGGTTAGATAGGGATTAGTAAATGCAACTTTCTCAGATTTATTTCCTAATACTAGTATCAGAATAAAACAAGACATCCATCAGATCATTCCCCTCTGCTTGTTTCTGTAGAAAATTTTAATTTATCTTCTAGTACGAAAGCTTTTAGAATTCAATCTTGCTGATTAATGCATGATACATTCAATAATTGGTCAAATATAACTGGAATAGTTCATGTAATGAATGGAGTTTGTACAGATCGAGCACTACTTAGTCCGAATCTTTTTACCAGATTTAAGGCATACTTACTTTGATTTATGAACAACCCATTCTTTTCTTTCTTAACCTGAAGTCCTAAAAAATATGTGAGTTCTCAAACCATGCTCATCTCAAACTCGTTCTGCATCAATGGTACAAAATCTTGTAACATAGATAATGAAGTAGAGTCAAACACAATATCATCCACGTAAATTTGAGCAATCAAAAACTCTGTGGATTTATTAAGCACAAATAGTGTACAATCTACTCCCCCTCAACGATAACCTTTTTTAAGAAGAAAGTTAGTCAGTCGCCCATACCTTGCCGTGGGTGCCTGTTTTAGACCATATATTGCTTTCTTAAGTCTACACACGTGATGTGGATAGTAAGGATCTTCAAATACTTTAGGATGTTCTACATACACCTCCTCATTCACTACTTCATTCAAAAAGGCACTTTTCACATCCATATGATGTAATGTAAATTTCATAGTACAAGTAATAGCAAGTAAGATGCGAATAGATTCTAGTCTAGCAACTAGTGCAAAAGTCTCATCAAAATATACTCCCTTAACCTGAGTATATTCTTGAGCCACCAGTCTCTTTATTATGAGTAATTTGGCCATCACCATTAAGCTTGTTCTTAAAAACCCACTTTGTACCAATAACATTTACCCATTTTATATGAGGAGTGAGATACCATACATCGTTGCATTCAAATTGCTTGAGATATTCTTGCATGACCTCAATGTAATATTCATCAAGTAGTGCTTCCATTTACTTCTTTGGTTTAATCAGTAAGATGAAACATTGAAGTCCGGCCGCTCAAGGAATTGATCGGATTCTTCTTATGATAGGTTCTGGTACCACCTATGTTGGAACAAGAAATCTTGGTGTGGGGGAGGATGTTCCAACATAATCTTCTTCTTCAGGTTCAGGGTGACTTTCCGATTGCTCAGATGTTCCAACATAGTCTGGTTGTTCAGGTGAATTGTGCTGTGTTGGAACATTATCCTCGACTGGTTCATCTTCTCTTTCAGTAGAACCTTGTTTGCCATCAAAATCATCTACAACTACATTTATGGAATCCATAAGAGAATGTGTTTGTAGATTATAAACACAATAAGCACAATTGTTCACAAAATACCCAGAAATATCCCAACATCACTACGACTGTCAAACTTTGCCAGTGGATCTCTATCTCTAAGAATATAACACTTGCTTCCAAACATATGAAAGTGTGATACGCTTGGCTTCCTGCTCTTCCAAATATCGTATGTTGTTTTGCTAGTGAATGGACGAAGATACACACGATTAATCGTATATAGCAAGCTTTATTGACAGCTTCTGCCACCATTTTTTGTGTTTTCCATTTTTTTCAGAAAGCATGACTCGTGCCATCTCTTGGAATGTTATATTTTTCCTTTCCACGATTCCATTCTTCTCTGGAGTGATTGGAGCAGAGAATTTATGCTGAATACCATGTTCATCACAGAAATAATTGAACTGAGAATTTTCAAATTCCCTACCATGATCACTTCTTATTCAGAAAATCTTCCCTACCAGATTTTCTTTTTCTGTCTGCAATTTTATCATCAAACTTCTAAACACATCCACAGTTTCAGATTTTACTTTAAGAAAAGCCAACCAAGTGTATCTAGAAAGGTCATCAACACATACAAAATGTATATCTTACCACTCACGCTTGGTGTGGGTTACTAGACCCATCAAATCCATATGAAGTAGTTCAAGATTCCTTGAGGTAGTAATATACTGTACCAAAGAGTGAGGAGATCGATTTTTTTTACCTTGTTGACATGGTTCACACACAATTCCACATTTGCTCATAAATGCATGCATACCTTGTACTACCTTTTAATTGGGAATTTTCAACAAGGTTTTGTAGTTCATATGAACAGGCTTCCTATGCTACATAGTACCTTCATCTTGCTTTAAACTCAGACATCTTACTTCTTGTTCCAAGAGGTAACAATTATCTGACGATCGAATACCAGAAAGAACTTTATCTTTACCATGTCCTACAATACATTTATCTATCTGAAATTAAAATGTCACATTTTCATCACACAATTAACTGTTACTCAACAAATTTGCCTTTAGATCTTCAACGAGCAATACACTAGTGAACATAGGAAATCCTTCAATCTGCATTTCACCTTTGCTGATTACACGACTTCTCTTCCCATCTCCAAAAGTAACGAAACCACCATCATATGGTTTGATGTTTGCCAAAAATTTCTGAGTTCCAGTCATGTGTTAAGAGCACCCACTATCAAAGTACCACAAGTCTCTAGAATGTGCAATAAGTGAAGTATGAGCAACAAAACAATTTCTGGTACGTTTAATAATCCATATCTTTTTGACCATCTTTGATTGTTGGACCTTGTATATTTTGAAACATGCAGATAGTTATTATCCGTTCATAATATCTCTGAGTAATCTGAGATTTTTCCTCAGTATGACCTTGATACATGCATTAGCTACAGATGAGGGGTTTTTGTTGACGAGTCCGGATAACCTTTCTCTTTATATCTTGAACTTGTGCCTTCAGATTTTCCGTGTTTCCTAATAGGTTTTCATAGCCAATTCCTTTTCGGTCAGAATGTCATCATGTTTTGCATTACTAGTTTTTAACTTGCTGATTGTTGCTTCTACCATCTTTATTGTCTCAGCCGTAGAATGTAGTCCCAACTTCAAATATTTTATTTCATTCTTAAGTTCTTCAACCAGGACTAATAGTTCCTTCTCCGTCTCGACCAATTGATTTTTCTCCATCTTCAAGGATTTGTTTAGGTCAGCAACCTTTAGCCACATGTTATACATTTTTTTCATACACAGTGAAGATCTCTTCATCACTCACGGGTAGTCTTCATCATCGTTGGAGGTATCATCAGAACCTATGTTAGAGCATACAATCTTATCCCTGTTGGAACCTATGTCCTCACCATCTGTATCATCGTGAACTTTTGCCCTGAATGCCACATAATTACTTGTAAGTTCCTCTTCATCTTTCTAATCTTCTTCCTGGTGTTAGCATATTCAGTCTGGAGATGTCCAAAAGCTTCACATTCTCTACATTGAATTATTCCTGACTGTTTTGCTTCACATTTTGATTTCTAGCGAACTGCTGATTTCCTTACACCATGCATATTCCACGATTATTTCCAAAGTTTGTCCTCGGGGTTATTTTCCACCATTTATCTCTTTCTATTTATTATTCACCACCTATTTCAGCATCCTTGACAAATTCTTAGTGATGATAGCAAGTTCTTCAATACCATTATCACTATCTGATTCGTGGCGGTCGCATGATGACGATGCTTTGAAGGCCAACACCTTCTAAGTTTTCTTTGCAGGCTATTCTATTTTCATCTCATACGTCAGTAGTGATCCCATTAAATCATCCAAGGTCATAGTGGATACATCTCTATCTAGCTTCTTCTATTGCTGCAACCTTTATAGCAAATCTTTTGGGAAGTGATCTCAAAGTCTTCTTTACCAAATTTTATTCCTTGTAGATCTTTCCCAGTTGATATGCCATATTGAAGATGTCTCTGAGTTTTCTATTGAATGTGGAAATCGTATCATCCTCCTCCATTTTCAATTCTTCAAACTTTGTAGCCAACATCTGTAATTTGGATTTATGTACACGACTAGTTCCTTCATGTACAGTTTGCAAAATATCCCAGACCTTCTTATCCTGATGACATGTAGAGATGAGTCTGAATTGATTTTTATCCACCGCTGTGAAGATAGAATTCAATGCTTTTGAATTTTCCAACGAAACCTTTAATTCATCTGGAGACCATGATGATTTATCTTTGAGCTTTTGTTTTCTTGAACTTGACTCTCCCTCTTTCTCCTTCGACCTGGATTCAACATTTTCAGTTGGGTAATTCCATTTGGTTTCAACAAAATGACATGCAAGTTCATCCAGTGAGTTTTTAAAGACTCTCATGCGTGTCTTCCAATAGTTGTAGTTTGTTCTTCCAGCAGTGGTGGTCGAGACACGGAATCTCCTTCTTTGGTTTCCATGGTAAAACCAGATCACACTTTCCTTGACACAACCAAGGTAAAAGTGACCAATCTCTAATACCAAATGAAATTTTGGTTTTACCAATTTAGCTTATTTATTAAATATGTGTTCCAACATAGCCTATCTAACCAAGTACGTAATGAAAATAACACAAGAACACACACGACTTGGTTATGCAGTTAGGTGAAATCCACTTAAATCTGCAGGGTCTGTCCTAGTTAAGAATGAATCTACTAATCAGAAAGATATAGTACAAAGTAAATCATACAATTATACTTATCTTCTAATTATAAATGTGTGAATTCTGCAAGCTCCCCTTACTACAGATCTGCCTTGATCAGAGTCCCTATGAACTCGAAACTCGTCAATGCTGGATCTCCTCCTCCCAAGGAATAAAGGTATACGATTCAGAACTAATCAACAGGTCACAGTATGTTGGAACATATATATGCTAGCTCTCACAAAAACTCTCGGAAAAATATAAAATTTGAGTGCATATTTTCTCAATGAAATTCGTGAGTAATGCAGCCGTGATGTCAACTATAAATAGTCCCTTAAGAAGATCGGAACTCTCCATGATTATCTCCATAATATTCTTATTCTTTATCCGCTTCTAAACTATATCCAAATCCAATCAATAAAGAGGTTTTCCTTATTTCAAATATCCCATGATATTCCATAAATCCAATTCCACAATTGTAGGGATTTTCCATAAATTCATTATGCTTCATACATATCTGAATCAATATTGCATAATCTCCATATTTCCATAAACCATTATCACACAATATTATATCATTAATCAAATCCTTATCATTTCGTATGTTCCAACATGGAACGTTTTTCTTTTTCAACACTAGTTCAAAAATGTCAACTTAATAATCAATGAAGCCCATGTGAGTTTACAGTTAGAATTTAAAATTTTAACTAAAGGCAACTCATAATCGGGCGTCACTCTGATTATGTGTCGGGAATAGCTAGTGATACAAGCTTGTGTTTTATAGGATTTTTTGTCTACAAACTACAAATCATTTAAAACAAGATATCAACTATATTAAGTTATCTTTGGGATATTTTTGTAACATGACCGGTAAATGACTTTGATCCTTCGCATAAAAGACATATAAACCTGTCTCATATCTATATCACATAGTGTGGGTAATAGCCGACACTTCCCATTGTCTGTCACAAAAAGGTATCTGAGCCCATTTTAATCTTATCAAAACCGTCTCCGTAATTAGGGAAGGGTATTTGATCAAACCTTTGGATACCGCAATTCCTTCCCCATAAATCTCAATACCAATGCTAACGAGCCCTCACATAAAAGAAAAAGTGCCTAAGCAGTTACCTTGCAGGTGTTATGCCCGTTAGTTATGATATGAAAGTAAGGAAATACATCCCGAGCACTCCACTACGGACGCTTATCCCTAGGCCTATAGAGGCTAATAAATCGGCGTCTCATGATGAATTTAGGTTGAAATGACGATGGTCGCTACACAAAAACACTAGTTGCTATAAACTATCATGCCGAATTTATCAGGATTCGATCCAGTCAAGTTAGGCTATAACAATTAGAACGGTACTCACGATCAAACATGTATACACTCACAAATCCAATACTCACATGCCTATAATATGCTTAACCCAACACTCCCAAGGAGCAAAAAAATCCTAGCATGATACATGACACATATAAACTATGGTGCATCATAGAATATATACAACATGCATCTCACAAGGATGTAAAGTTCAAATCACATAGGAATATTCATAAACATAAAAGATAAGAGGATATATAATCTCACAAAATCATTACCTAGTCATGAATACAAATTAAATCCCAAAGTAATTACACTAATCGATGAGTTTAACCATTGAATTTAATGTCGTAGACATAAACTAGGAAATAATAAAAGAAGAGAAAACAGTTAGTCTCTTTCTCTCTCTACATACCCTTAGAACTAGGGAAAGGAAATTACAATTTTGAAGGCAATCTTAAATCTATGGCATTCATTGAATTAAATGTTATGTATCAAAGAACTAAAAAGAAGAAAAAGAGAAGCATAACTCTAGAGAGAGAATTCTCCTCTTCCTTCCTACCTACCAAGAAAATAAGATCTACATTATGCCAACTTGTTTCCCCTGGGAAACTAAAGAATCCTTATATAGGAGAAGATAAATGGGCCTCTAAAGGCCAAAGTTTGGAAGAAACCCTAGTGAAACCCTAAGGCTACCTCTTATAAGACCCTGAGGCCACCACTAATGCCATGTTGGCATAGACCGTGTAAAAGCACATGGCCCATGATGAGACGTCATATGCATGTATTTTTCGAAGCATTTAGCATATATTTTGTTATCTTTTTGTTGGATGATTACTAGATTTAGGAAGGGTTACATCATCAGGGGTTCAGATAGCCGTTTTCAGTTTTTGTATCTAAATCCTTCATTTTGCAACCTAGTTTGAGTCTAATGGATTTTTGGTCCTTACCAGCATCTAGATTTCTTTTTGTGAGCTTAATTTGTAGATTTCTCATAAGCACTTTGGAGTATTGTAATGAAGGCCATTCGCAAGGATGGTAGAAGATTGAAGGCCACGAGTCAAAACGTGGTAGAAGATAAAAGGATTGGAGAAATAAGACAAAGAAGCGGAGAAATTGTGATCTAGAAGTTTGAACCAAGTTCCGGGAAATATCCAAGAAGAACCAACCTCTAATGTTGGAACCATTGGATTCATCTTCTTGAGCACTATGAAATTGACTACAAGAACTCCCGAATCGGATCAACGGTTCACCCAAAATGATCGACCGAAGATCGGTCGGCCGAGTGAAGAAGGCCGGGTGCGCGGCCCGGGCGCTCAACCACGCACCCCAAATGACGAGGAAAATAAGCCCCCAGATGGAAACCGAGTTCTTCTTTCTTTTCATAGTTTTTGTAGATTAGTTATGGACTGTATGTATTTAGCTTATTTAGCTACTTGGGAGCATTGGATTGAAGTTTCCAAACTAATGTAGTAAGAACCTCTATTTCACTCTGGGAGGTCGTCGCCGTACCTCTCAAAAATACATTTATAAGCCCAATATGCTTACTAAATACAACTAAGTAGATA
>JAULKM010019979.1:0-14276 GCA_032355605.1 Rubia tinctorum
TTATTTTTTTTTGGCCTGGATGCAACTTGAAACAATGTCGTTTTATTTAAGCAAAATGACATTGTTTTGCTTAAGCGGAAAAAAATAGTTCATCTTCTCCGGCCTTCTTCCACCGTTCTGCGGCCGAGAATGGCCGAATTTATGCGTTTACGAAGGGGGGCAGAATCAATGGATTCCGGCGGTCCTTAGCACCAATTTTCGGGCCGCCAGATCCTAGGGGTGGTGCAAGTACCCCCTAGTTACACCCCTGAGGTTCACCAACCTGGCTACCTTTCAAGTTTCCCAGAAACTGTTGCGATCGAATTTTGGCTCATCAAATTTTAACTGATAGTTTTTGCACTAGTGGAGAGGCTTGGGTTAAAAGCAGCCAACAAAGGTGGTTCAATAATTTTTCCGAGGAACCGCCTTTCTTATGGCCTTCCAAACTCGAAACGTCTGTTATTTGGCTGCCCGAATTATTGGATGGCGTTTGTCCAGACTTAGAAGTCTTGAAGAACCGCCTTTGGAAGGCGGTTCTATAATGAACCCCCTTTAATTGTCATTCGAAGAAGGCGGTTCTGTCAAACCGTCTTCTATCTGTATGTGTTCCGAACTCGGAATCATGATCCGAGATTAGTTATGAACTCGTAACTGTTGAAGGGCTGTTCAGAATTAAGTTCCTCAACTGTAATGTTAATCGGACCCATGTCCCGAATTTGAAACTATTTTCCATTGGGTTATAGGGTTTAGTGTATGGGTTCCGAGTTCGGAACCCTTATCTTATGACATAAATGAAGGACCAATTTTGTCATTTTTGTTTTAATAACTCATTAAGTGAAATTCGATTTTTGGAAGGGGCTTCATGAAGGGCTAACTAAGTGAAACTTTTCAATGAAAAAGGTAAGAGCAATATGATTACATTATTGTAAGGACATATAGTGAATTTGGGTTACTTCTTTAATGAGAGTCATAAATGTTTTCATTCATTTGATTAACTATGCTACATGAGTTCAGAAGATGAGTGTTACTGTGATTTTTTTGAGAATGTCTCTCTAATATAGGTATAATTGGTTATGGATCAAATTTAATTGATCGGTAGGAACTTGAGAAAATCACCCGATTACTTTTGGTTGATAGAATCATTTCTTGTGGTTGCTTTTGAACACGCTTCTAATGATGGCTTTAAGCGAGTACGGTGCCCTTGTAAGGATTGTAATAACGATGTATATTTGAGTAGGAAGTAGATACATGAACATCTCATCATGCGAGGGTTTCAAACTAGATACACCTCTTGGGTGTGGCATGGGGAGATTGATCCAGCTTTGCAGGAAGATGTAATTCGTAGAGAAACTGATGATTCTTTTATGAATGCGAGTTTTGAGGAAATGGCTAAGAATGTTGCTAGAGAATTTCATGGTAAACATGAGGTACTGGAAGCTTTGCATGGCGATAAGAAGATGACATTGTATACCAGTTCGAGGCATTCGGTGTTGAGCATGACTTTGTGAATGATAAATTTGAAAGCGAAATATAGTTGGACTGAGAAAGGGATGATAGTGACTCTTGAATTGTTTGGTGAATTGCTTCCAGAAGGTAATCTTTTGCCCGACCAATCGTATGTTGCTAAAATAATTCTTCGTCTAATGGGAATGGAATTGGGAAAAATTCATGCATATACAAACGATTGTATCTTGTATGGGGATGGAAATCACAAGGACCTATCTGTTGTCAGGTTTGTGGCGAGGTCGGTGCGGAAGCGGAGTTGACCATGAAGAAAAATACATTTGTAAAAGTTTTATGGTATCTCCCTATCATTCCCCGGTTGAAGAACTTGTTTGCATGCAAAGAAGATGCTAAGTTATTGCGATGGCATGCTGAAAGAGATCGACCGGAGGATGAAAATATAAGTCATACGTCGAATGGTGAGCAGTGGAAGAAAATGGATAGTATGTGTCCCGAGTTTGGTGCTGAGTCGCGACACTTGAGACTCGATATTTCCACCGATGGAATGAATTTTTTTGGTAATATGAGTAGCACACATAGCTCTTGGCCTGTCATGATGGTGATCTATAATTTTCCATCTTGGTTGGCAATAAAAAGAAAGTATGTATTATTATCTATGATGATCTTGGGGCATAAGCAAAGAGGTAATGACATAGATATATACCTTGCGCCTCTAGTGGATGATTTGTTGACCTTGTTCAAGGATGGTGTGGTTACATATGATGGAAGTGTAGGAGAATCTTTCCAATTGAAGGCTTTGTTATTTTGTACAATAAGTTATTTTCCTGTATACGGAAACTTGTCGGGTTACTCAGTTAAAGGTCACTATGCATGTCCAGTATGTGAGAGGGAAAAAACATTGTGTTAATTAAAGAATAGATTTAAGACCTCATATCTAGGCCACATGCGATTTCTTTCGGAGGGGCACCCATGGCTATCGTCGAAGAAGTGGTTCAATGTTCAAGGCGAGCATAGAGGACCCCCCCATTACCATTGATGGGTGTTGAAGTTTTTTGAAAAATTAAGGGGATTGCCAAGTGATTTCGGTAAGGGAAAGCGAAAGGCCGCTTGTGTGGGAAGTTGGAAGAAGTACTCAATTTTTTAGACTCCCTTATTGGAAGCATTTGGAAGTTCAACATTGTCCTGATGTTATGCACATTGAGAAGAACGTGTGCAATTATTCGGTGGGTACATTGTTGAATACTCTCGGTAAAACGAAAGATGAGTTGAAGGCTCGACTTGACTTGGTTGAAATGGGTATTGAGAAAGATTTTGGGCCCGTTAGAAATGGAGATGATTGTTATCTACCTCCTGCTTGCTATTCCATGTACGAGTTGGAGAAGAATTCGTATTGTGAGACCCTTAGTGGTGTGAAGGTGTCGGGGGCCTACTTATCCAACATAAGTTCATGTGTTTCACTCGCTGAGTTGAAGTTGGTAGGTTTAAAATCACAAGATTGTCACAATTTGATGCTAGAATTAAATGTCATTGAAATTAGGTCGGCTTTACTATCTCATGTAAGATTGTGCATCACGAAGCTTTGCTTGTTCTTCAAGTCAATATGTTCGAATATAATTAACGTTTCCAAGATTGACTGTCTGCAATTAGTGATAGTTGAAGTGTTGTGTCAGATGGAGATGTCATTCCCTCCCTCATTCTTCGACATTTGGTCCACTTGATTGTTCATTTGGTAAGAGATATCAAGTTGTGCGGGCCGGTATTCCTTCGGTGGATGTACACTTTCGAGAGATATATAAATTTTTTAAAACATTTTGTGAAGAATCGTTATAGATTCGACGCTAGATTGTTCAGCGTTATGTGGAAGAAAAGGTAATTAAATTTTGTACATAATATATAAAGAAAGTTGATTCTGTTGGCGTTCTGAGATCTAGGCACGAAGAGCGGTTAGAGGGGCAAGGGGTGAGACAAGGTAAGCCGATAAACCCTAGTGCAGAGGATTTGTGTGCAGCTCACCTTTTATGTTCTTAGCAACCACAATGATGTGGTCCCATACATCGAGATCCACATGGAAGAGATTAGGGTGATGCATCTGAAGTTCAACGAAGCACATGATCTATAACAACACAACTACGTTTGCTTCATGGCTTCGCAGGCATATGGAGAACGGTAATCATCCCAAAAGGGCAAAATGGTTGGCATAAAGACCGTCGCGAACAGTTTTATCATACAGAGCTTATGACATCAATGGATTTACTTTCAGGACAAAATCAATGGATAATAAGAGTGTATCACAGAACAGTGGCGTGACTCTTGTGTCCGAGGCTTTGCATGTTGCGAACGCTTCTGATGACAATCCCATGTACGCTCAAACTTGCTATTTTGGAACCATTATTGATATCTTGGAATTTGATTACATGACAATGTGTGTCCCCAAGTTTAAATGTCAATGGGTTGATGTGAACAGTGGGGCAAAGAATCGAGGACTGGGGTTTCATACTTGTTGATCGTAGTCGAGTTAGTTGGAGTGATGATTTGTTTATATTGGCATCACAAGCGCATCAAGTGTTTTACATCGAGGATCTAGTTGACCTTGGATGGGAGTTTGTTGTCGAAGGTATGATTGAGGAGTTTGAACATGAAGATATGATTGGTTTTGGTTGAGAAACTGAAACAGGATCAGACGACATTGATATGTTTCTAGCGAAAGATATTTGAGTTTGCATGGATATCTAGGTCATAGCGACCACGATGAAGGCATTTGGGTTGATGACCAAGGAAATATGACCAAGAGAAGAAGGAAGTGCAAAAAACAGTTGAAGAAATGAAAACACTAGTTGTCATGGTGGTCTAGATGCTTTTAGTGGGTATTTTGGAAGATGGCATGAAGCTGGGAGACACTTCCGACTAAGGAACTTCTTTGGTTGCAATGGTCAAAGGCAACTTTTGGCCTTATTGTTCATTAATATGGCAACTTTTGGCCTTATTCTATATCATTATGATGTTTGGAATCTCTAAGAATACATTAATATTTTTGTTGCATATACAAAATTTTGAAGATAAAATGGAAAGGAAATCTAGAATCAAATGTGAATATTTCATAAACAAAAGTTAAACGTAATGGTCTTAAATTGCAAATTCCAACAAGAAGTTAAATGTCAAAAGGATAAAATAGCAACATCATGTGATTCAATGTAGTTAAATTCTAGTACATTCAAAGAGAATTGGATCGCCTAAGTCCCGATTTTCGCTCATAGGCTCGTTGACAGTGCTCGAGCTTCCAAATGTGCTTCCTCAACCCCAAAATTTCCTCTCGGATCCATCTATAGAAAGCTTTAAACTCCTAAGAAATTTTGAGTTGGACTCCTCTTCAACTTCCTCTAAAGCACACAAAACACAATATGTTAAAAACATTTCAAAACAATCTAATTTATCAACACATTTATATCAAACTCACTAACCTTCTTAAATTCTTGGCCTCTTGCTGACCTCACCCGTATCAAGAGGCTTTTGAAGCCACTTGTGCTCAAATAACCTAATGACATGTTTGTCTTGAAATTTAAGCACGGGATCCGCTAAACCAATACTATAATAAACATAAAAATCCACACTATATGAATATAATAATTTACCACCCTCACGAAGCACATTATACCTAAATTGAGTTTGAACATATACAAACACTGCCCTTTCAAAATTGAAGTTTCTCCCTCGACTAGCATTGGTTGATTTATAACGTCAACCACCACCTCATGGTTTGATGTTGCAATTGCTTGTTAGTACTGGATTGAAGTGGTTCAGGAAAAAAGTGGTTTTGTAGAATGGATTTCCGGCACCATAAGTGAGAGGCGGATTGTTAGGATTTGAGAATTCCCAATTCACTTTTTTATATAGCCCCTACATGTTCCAAATTTGGAATCCAGACGGGATAAATTATTTATGAGCCGATTTGAGAGTTTCGATTGAGGAATTGTTTTTGGATTTAGAAGAAAACAAGTGTCGTTTTACCAATGTAGGTCTGGAATGAGCACCTGATTTTGGAACCGATAGTTCCGAATCCAAAAATACCTTGGCTAATTTTACAAAAATAAGGGAATTTTCTATTTTAAAAAATTGAGTTCTGAATGAGGGACACAATCGTATCACTATGCATCATTATATAGTCAATGTGTCCCCCCACATTCCGATTGAGGAATTTCTTCGGCACATATGAAAAAAAACAATTGGAGAGTCTTTCATATGGTTTATCTTACTTGGACATAGATAATATAACTGTTGCCTTTTTTGACAAAACTATACGACAAACAATAAATTGCATAATACGTAACCAAGAAGAGTTCAATGTCATAAAAAAATTTAAATCATCCACTGCATACAACAATAAATTTGTTATGAAAATGTGTTATTCTTGTCTTTAATAGAAAAGCATCAGCTCTGGCTATCATCTAGAAACATAAATGCAAGTTCCAGATCACTCTTCTCCCTAGCGGTCTCCCCCTCACCCTCATCTACAATCTTAGTATCAGTAAACTCCGGGTCGAAGTTGGGCATCTTTTCATCATCTCTAAGCTGCAATCGTAGAATG
Organism: Rubia tinctorum; assembly: GCA_032355605.1. Classification (NCBI taxonomy): domain Eukaryota; kingdom Viridiplantae; phylum Streptophyta; class Magnoliopsida; order Gentianales; family Rubiaceae; genus Rubia; species Rubia tinctorum. The sequence continues at coordinate 6,026 of JAULKM010019979.1, forward strand.
GTGGATTTTATGAATTTGGCATGACGGGCTTCCACTGCTTCCATCTCCTTGTTTGCGTTTCTAACGTATGAACGAATGTAATCTGGGTACCCACTCACGATACTCTTCCATCCACGACCCCCCACCTATGAATAATAGAAATAGAAATTGGATTGTAAACATTAAGATGATTCACATGTTCTTGGAAAATATTTAATTGTTGCAAAGTAAATCACATACGAGAAGTAGATGTCTTAACCCTTTCGAGTGTAGGTTACTTGCTCTCTTCGCCAACTTTTCCTTTTGTGGCGAAGACCACCTTGTGCTGCCATTTGTTATCATCACCCACCTCTAGCTGCTTGTACTGGAACCAAGACTTATTATAATATTTTAGATGCAATGGGCGATCAACTGGGACCACACCAAACTACCTTAGCAATGTAGCAATCAACCCCCCGTATGGCAGATCTTTCTTCCTCCCCACCGTCGCCTTGAGCATGTAGCAAACTATAGTGTATCCCAGATTAATTGACATTCCCTTAATGATGTAGTAAAAATCATTAGGTTTCCCATAAATGGCTCATATGCATGGCCCCGCGATGGCAAGACGTTCATACAAATCCACTTATAAATTATCCGCTGCTCGACAATCAACTTCCCCACATCATAACGCTCAGCCTGACCCACCCCATGCTCATCTCTCTAAAAGTACTTCCTAGCCATTCTACTGGCACAAAGGGGTTGCCTCGGTAGCAGTTGGCCAACTCTACTGACGAAAAATCTCTAAGGGACCATCAGGGTTATCTGGGAGCATAGTCGTGGGATTATTATAGTGGCAACCTAAAACAATGTTTAAATTGTATTTTGTGACCGTCACATTAACTCCATTAACCTATGTTAAATCATTACTATTGAAATTATTTCCTAGATTAGGATAAAATTGCACCACTTCATCATTGTGTACCCTATCCGCTAAAGTTAATAATTTATCCGTTAGTTACGAAATTATTGAATCAAGTAGCCTAAAGATAATTCCTCAAATAGTTCACTAGGTACAACCTTAGGATTTGTACACTTTCAAATTTTAAGAAAATTGGCATACCTAGCTTACCAATTTCTCTTCATAAAAAAACCTCGATGTTTCCCCAATTCCTATAACCAGGTTGTGGCTCCTTGCAGAAGCATTCCCAATGTTGCTAGCCCTCCTTAAACCATGGCTTCGCAACATGATTAATGAGCAAAAATGGTTTCCTTGCCTTACGATTTTGGGTGTGTATGTTGTGGCTTAGGTTCTTGGAATTTTTTTGAATTGGGGATTCTAATCCCATTTTCATTTTTATATACTTACAACACTTATGAATCCGGAACTCCTTCCCAGAGTATAATTACTTGATCAGAAGCAGTTCTGAGTGAGGAACATGCTCTTGTCCAGTTACACGAAGAACAGATACAGTTCCGAGTTCGAAATTGAAGTCAGGAGGGGTCAAATAACGAAGCATTAAAGGCAATTTTAAAGAAGACATTAAATGTCTTTTAGTGCATGAGTTTCCCCCCATTTTCCTATAAAAAATCCAACCCAAACCCCTTCTTAATCTCAAAAAACCCTCAAATCTACCTCCAAATACATGCTCAAATTCTAACCATATCAAACCCTAGGTATGAATGGAGTGCAAGCACATTTACAAATATTTTCATGGATGGTGTATTTAGGGCTTGTCTTTTGAAGTCATATGATAGAGATGCCAAGACGACTATCACCATAAATGAAGATATTCCACGACTAAATCAAACATTCAAGGGTTATGTTCGGGATCCTCTAAGTGACATGGCTAGACCAATGACAAGGTCAAGAACGAAGTTTAGAGATGCGGCATTGAATGCTTTGATGGATCAACTTCATGATGAAGAATTCAAGAATAAGTCGGCTAGAGCTTGGATTAATTATTCAAGCTTGTCGATTAACTGAAGACGTCGTGAAGAACACTCTACTCTTTTTCCCACTGGGTGTTTTTGATGAGGTAGTGTGATCATTGTAAAATGTTGTAAAATTAAATCAATTTGGGTTATTGGACTGTGAAGCTCAGCCATGTGGGCTTTGAAGAGCTTATTTCGAAAATACAGTCCATTAGGGTTTAGAAGATTCAGTTTTATTCTGATTAGAATTAGATTTGGTAAGATTAGATAAGTTAATATTCTTCAAGACTTCTTATTAAAGAAATTTCGGCTGAAATAGGTTCAAAATAGGTATTTTAGTTAGATATGGTTTTAGCTTCTTAAAGCTGTCATAAGTTGAATCAGTTTCCAATTGTGTTTAGGGTTTTGGTTCTAAAATCACCCTATAAATAGGGGGTATGACCAACAAATTCTACATTTTTTAGCAATCAAATATTCTGAATTTTGAGTTATATTCATTTCTTACCATTGTTGCTTAATCCCGCGGGTTAATTAAGTATCAATAAACCTTGTGATTTAATCATGCGGGCTAGTTAGTGAGCAAGTCAAAATTAGATTACCCTGCGGGCTAGAGTCTGAATTTCGTGCGGCCATTGTAGGGTTTGCAAAATCCATATCGTTGCCAAAGATCTAAAATTTCGCAATCCAGAATCTTCACAAGGATATTCATATCATCATACATTGGAGCTAGCTTGGGATAATAATCATACATTCATAAGAGAAGATTGGGTTGTTATTTCTATCTTCAATCATTCAAAACTATAGTTGACTATATATTTATTCGGTTTGTTGTTTTGATGAGCAAAATTGTGTTTCTCGTCATAATTTTAGCATTATAATGTATCAATTCACTTTATTAAAATTTGTTTCACTCAAATAAATTATTATTTGATATTTTTAGTTAACCCGAGGGAGGAGATTTGATATTGTCCCTGTTGCTAGGTTAAGAAATGTCCAAAAAAAGGTCTCATGATATTCATATATCTTCCCAAAATGGAAACAATTGATGAAGATGAGGACAGGGAGGAGTCAGATGTGATGCTAAGACGCACAGTAGAACTCTAGAGAGGAGAATGGATAAAAATGAATTTACATTGTTGAATTTCAATAATATCGTTGCTTGTCGGAAGAACATGCCAAGTTGTTTAGTTGGGTAGGGAAGATTGGTAGGACAAGGGCAGACATCCGTTATGATAATTGGCATGAAGTTCCTAAACAATACAAGGAGACGTTATGGTTGGAGTGTAAGGTAAAAACCAAAAATATATTCGTCAAAATTGGTTTTCATTACTTTCTTTGCAAAAATATCTTTTTGACCGCTATTTGTTAGACATTATTTAATCAGTGATAATTTAGTTCTATATTTCATGTACTTTACATTAGAGACCCTTTGAAATCGATGCCCCAGACATTGATGACTTGGAAAAGAGGGTCATGGATATATTATCCAAAAGTTGGCGATAACACAAGTACTCTCTATCAAGGGATTACATTTTCTTGAATAAAAAAGGTGATCGGCCATGGCTAACTTACACAAACATTCAATCGGAGAGTTAGGAGATCCACAAGGCAAGAGCGTTTGAGAATGAAAAAAATGTGGGTTTTACACAATTTGATATAAGTTATTTTTTGTACAAATTTCAAAATTATCATGACTAGGATATTTTTACGTAGGGGACGAGGGATGAGAAAAAATGCATTTCATCTGTGAACATAACTCCGCAGAAGAAGAGCTGTGGGGAGTATGCATTGGCCATGCTCGAGTTGGTAAAGGAACAATTTGAAAGAGATGTACTTTCGTCCATCGAGAAGGGAATGTCCGAGGAGGAGGTAGGCGCATCAGTTTTGCCAATCGATGTGGAAGGGATTGAACAACAAGATCTATTCCTCAAATCTCAACAAAACAAAGAAGGTTGGTAAGTCAAAGATATGACAATACAACTTGCGGAGAAAGTGGTAAGAATTTTACTATCTACAATTTAGTTATAGAGAAAGTATATGTTTTCTTGTCAATTTTTATTGTTAATGTCAAATACGTAGGCGCAATTAAAAAAAGATCAAGTTGAAGGTCAATTCATACCATCTGGTAAGCACGACATGTTGTGCGAGGCAATGGGTAAAGCCAAGCACCCCGTACGGGCAAGAGGGGTGGGTGCATTCTTGACACAGAGAGGCTTTTGGGATTTTGCGTTCTTACATTGGAGCTAAGCCATCAAGAATCAATGTCTTTAAAAAGCAGGCCCTCATCTAGACAAGCGATTAGAGCAACAAGAAAGTTTGATTAGGAAGTTAATCAAGCACATAGGTCTTCCTATACCCAAAAATCCTAAGGATCTAACTAGCTATTGGGAGCCTTTTTCGAGAGGGTCTCACCATTCTCCATGGGATATTAAAGTGAACAAGAATGGAGTACCGAAGGCAACAATTTTTGAAAAAATCCTAGACAAGACCATCTTAGACACCAAGAAAAAGGTTCAACCTTCTTATATCAAATTGCTTTCGTTTTTTCCTTTATTAATTAGGAACTATATATTTTATGTAGGGCAATTAATTGTGTAAACTTTTCATAGACGTTGGTGAAAAGGCTACATCGCTCCATGTGACTGATGGTATTTATTACAAATTAATGAGACATCATCACTCTAAACCGATCGGGGATGGAATTACAAGGGTTTCGGTGGAAAAAACATCCATGCACAATGCGACTTTGCCAATTCCCGATGGGGATTACAAGAACGTAGGAATCGCCCAAGGAATGTTCCTCCAAAGACCTCAGCGTCTAGTTTACGTCGATCTGGAAAAGGATGCTTATTTGAAAAAAAAAATGCAGCGAACATCTACAAAAACAATTGTACAAATGAAAAAAAATCCCCAAACCAAACAAAGGAGCATCAGTGGAAAGGGGGTCATCGCTTTTTGTTAACGTACTGTCCAACTGGACCTCGTCACACGAACATAACTCTACATACAACTTTTCAAGGAATGAGTGCGTGTTTGGTAGGCACCGAGACATCATCGCGTTGTGGAATGATTTAGAAGAATTATGTAGGTGTGACCAAGTCAACCAAACAATCATGTCCCTCTTTTTATTGTAAGTGCGACTTTGATTTTCATATTTATTTTCCTACTACATCGAATTTCATACATATCGAAACCTAATCTTCATATTCTAATGTTAAAGGTACAAGTATTACTTTTCCAATCAAAGGGAAAAGAGATGGGTAGGTTATTTGTGCCCATTAATTACTCAAGGAATTGGGTGTTCGCACCAAGAGCGGATCAAATACTTGCGCAAAAGCATAGGTCGGAAGAATATAAAATTCTTCATCGCACCTTTCATTGAGAGGTGATGTTTTCGATTTGAATAATATTAATTAAATAATTTCATTGTATGAATCACGAAATATTTGATTAATAAAATCATTTCAAGATAGGGATCACTAGTCTTTGATATTGATTGTTTCAGACAACAAATGCGTGTATTGGATGGATTCATTGCACTTTCAACCTTCACAAACATTTGTAGATATTTTGAAGAGTGCATTTGATGAGCTAATGTTCAAAATACCTTACGCGTATTCCAAATGAAGGTTTGAATTTGCTAATTATCAAAACAACCTAATTTTCTGACATTAATAATTATTTACTAATTTACATTCAAATGAATTAGTACAAGAAACAAGCAACAACATGAAAGTGTGGGTACTAAGTAATGTTATATGCATCCGAGTGCATTAAAGATGTTCGGTTGGATTACCTAGAAGTTGAGAGGGTAAATATTTAGTTCATCAATATATCAGTTATTAATATTGATCGATAAACTACTACAATACTAGGAATAATTTCTTATATTGTAATGTCCACAAATTTTTCCAAACGAATCCAAGCCTTACTCACGGGGCAACATCAACACGGCAAGAAATTGTTTTGCAAGACATCAATAAATGTCTGATCCACAATTCTTGGAAGACCTAACGTGGTAGTATAACATAAATCTTGACATTTTGACATGTATTGTGCGAGATAGAAAATGCTTGTTTCTATTCCTATCCATAGATAGTTGCTTGATTAGGGTGTTGTATGAATTTTTCTTGGAACTACAATCATGATGTTTAGTGTAACGTAGGCTAATGTAGTTACACATTTTGATCGAAATAGAATCTAGGCGATATCTATTCCTATGTACAGATAAGTGCTAGTTTATTGAATTAGAAGCTATGAATTAAGGCTGTTTTATGCAGGATTATACATAATATATATTTTTTGCCACTCCTCCCGACATGTCTTCTGAATATGGAAGCCCATCCTCGGCACTAGCAACAAGTTTCCAAAGACAGGAAGGCTGGTTGCTCAATCGGGGCATATAGACAAGAATCATGTTATGAATTCGGAACCAAGTGATTCCAATAATCCACTAAATCGTACAAAAAGTAAATTGTCACCGGATTAAGCAGCCAATATAGGAACATAATGGCTAGGTCAGAGACCGGTCTAGGTACCGAAACTGACTTTGAGTCCCGAGTCCGGAACTGTCGCTAATAGCCGACATAATCATCAACCTTCCGAGTTTGGAACTTGTTTAAAGGCAATTCCCCACAACAGACAAAGACGGCAAATAGCTGCCTTTGTTGAGCTAGTTTAAAAGCAGTTCCTAGAACCACTTTTGATCATGGAGGATCAAAGGCGGGACTAGAGAAGTCACCTACAAAGTGATTTCTTTGGTACATAATAACTGCCTTTAATCACTCTATCCTACACTAGTGTTATAACGACAAAGATTAAAATGCACTTAATCCAAACCAGTTTAGGGCTGACATGTATGAAATGGATTTAATTTAACAGGGATTGAGACGTTTCAATTTCTTTCAGTCACATAGAAAAAAATTTACTTGTGAAAACACGAAATTGCATCTTTTAAATGGGATAAATGAGAGTTTAATTGCTTATTTGTGTGAAATTACAGTTTTCGTTCTATTTTGTATAAAACATTTATAAAATTGTCTAACTTATTATAATCTGTATTCAGCTAATTAGGATATCATTTACTTTTGAATTTATTTATTTATATGATACTTCTGGATGATACGATATTAATAAAATTATTATTATGTATTTAATCGATGAGCATTGATTTCTTTAACGTTCTTTTTATGTACTATGATAATTGAAATTCAATAAGATAATCCAATAAAATAATCAACGTAAAAAAGTAAAACGGCGTTGTTTATCAAAGAGAGAATGGTCAAATATATAAAAAGTCGTTATTATCTCCAATTAATAACAAAATGAGACCAAAGCAGAAGCACATACACCACTGAAACTATAGTGTGTTTTGGGATTAGTTTTTTGACTTGGTATAGCAAGATTTATTGAAGTCAACAAACCATTGAATAGTTACCGAGGCAATTTTTTATATATCTTTCCTCAGCTTTTGAGCTCAAATTGGTTTTTATTTTTCAAGTATTTTCTCCACTATTTCTGGCAGTCTCTTCCACCATGTTTAGATCACCACCAAACCATCATACTCGCGAATTGCATAGTTTTTTATTGTCCCTATTTATGGAGTTACATGCTTCCCAACGATGGTATCATCACCATTACAAACACCGACTAAATGTTATCATCACCATTACTACCAACAGTGACTCAATGTTAACTAAATTAAATAAGATATATAATAGTCCGTAGAAGAAACCAAAAATAAAATCAATAATTTCACTTAATGATAAATACTTATCTAAAGTATTAATTCTTTTCTTTTTCAAGCCTCGTGAGTTGAATTACAATTTTGTCAAATCTCATAATTATTCTTCATAAATATAAATATAAATATATGTATATAGAGTATATTCTTCTTATTTTCTTAACCGATTGTGCTTCATGGAAATCAGAATTAATTCTCCATCAATATAGTGGCTAGCCAACAACCTACAATTTTACTGGAAAAAAACAACGCGTTTAATTAACTTATCAAACATTAAATATGCAGCTTTAGTAAAGAACACTCCATCTATTCTCGCATTTTACTCTCCCCGCCGTATCATATTTTTAATCACACTCTTCACTTTCTTTTTTTCTTATAAAAAGTGAAAAACTGGTTTTACCGTTTTATGCTTTAACTAGTTAATCTATGTTCCAACGTAGTCTAATCTAACCAAGTATGTAAAGTAAATAAATACAAGACACACAATTTGGTTACGCAATTCGGTGAAATCCACCTACGTCTGCGGGGTCTGACCCATTTCAAAATAAATCCACTAATCAGAGATACAGTACAAAGTACACCATACAATTATACTTATCTTCTAATTACAATGTG
>JAULKM010019989.1:0-14276 GCA_032355605.1 Rubia tinctorum
CTAGCAATCTTACAACAAAATGATAACAAAAGAGATGTAAAATGCTTCGTAAAACACATGCATTTGACGTCTCATCATGAGATTTTAGATTAACCTATCTTATATTTGTATGAATATTATACTTGATTCGCTCTTTGCATTCTTGAAATGATGCATGTTAATTTTACTCTTTAATACACTATTGTTGTATGAAACATGAATCGCCCTAGGCTTGTTTCCCTCGGTAGTATCCGATTAGGATATATAGGATCGTGAGTCCCAACTATGCAAGTGTGTGTACATAGGCTATGAGCACCAAATCCACACAAGTGTATGCCTAATTTTGACTGGGTCATAAACCCTGATAGATAAAGTATAATAGTTTGTAGCAACTAGGGTTGTAGTGTAGCCACCTTTGTCGTTTCAACCCTAGAGTCACCATGAGATGCCAATTCCTTTGCCTACATAGGCCTAGGAAGAAGAGTTCATAATGGAGGCCCAGAATGTAATTATTTAGAATGTAATTTGTAATAGTTGGACTCTTTGACGCACTTTCCTAATTACGGAGGTGGTATTGATGGAATAGGTGTGGGAACCTTTGTGTGACAGACATTGGGAAGTGTTGACTATTAACCACACTATGTGACTTAAACATTAGAATAGGTTTATATGTCTTGTATTTTATAGAATCTAGGATCAAAATCATATACCGGTCATGTTACGCAAATATCCCCAAGTCTTAGCTTAATATAGTTTATTCTGTTCTTTTGCATGTTCAGTAGTTTGTAAACCAAAACCCCCTGAACAATATTTACAACACTAGTTATTCCTGACACACAATCGAAGGGACGCCCGATTATGAGTTTTACGTAGTTAACTTTTGAATCCTTGCATCTCTGTGGACGACCCCGAACTTTCCACTTGCTAGTCTTTGGTAGTTGGTAGTGAGTATAGGAGCAACATCATAAATTTCTATCTGTGATCTCTCATGCACTCCGCGGGTTAGTAGATCTCCCATGAAGGTCAATTTTTCAGCGACCCCGCGAAGTTCGAATCAAATTTTGGCGCCGTTGCCGGGGAAGCTAGTTTAAAGATTTTATTGTTAACTTACATTACTAGTTGGTAGAGTAGTTAGTGTTATTTTTATTTTGTAGCTTTAGTTGGTTATTGTGTTGAGCATTTTGATAGTTATTCCGATTACTTCTAATATGTTTGCTAGTGCTTTCTTTTGGGACTAGTAGTGTCTAGTTTCTTGCTTATTGTACATACCCGTACCGCGAACTTAGGAACATTACACTATCTACCAGAAAATGCATGTGGTCAGAGAAGGAGAAGAAGGAGAACTAGAGGAGAGAGTCCATAAGGGTAGGTTATTTTTGTTGAAGAAAGAGTTAATATGGCGGAAGACAATCAGACGCTTAGGGAGTTAATGGCTCCAATTTTTTAGAGTCAACCCCTTTGCATAGTCTTTCCGCCTTTGACACCGAATGTCACTTGTAAGATGAAGAGCGGCATGATCCAATGCTTGCCCACTTTCCGTGATATGGACGGAGAGGATCCTAACAAACACTTGTCGTAATTTCATTCGGTTTGCACCAATATGAAACCCCCGGGGTGTCGGAGGAGGAATACAATCTAAGGTCATTTCTTTTTTTTACTGCGAGACACACGACCAAGGATTTATTATATTACCTCCCACTGGGCTGCATCACTTCCTGGAGAGACATGAAGTAGAATTTTATAAATAAATACTTCCCGGCTTCAAAGTCTGCAGGTTTGAAGAAGCAAATATCCAATATTTCGCAATTGGTGAACGAGTTCTTGTATGATTACTTGTAGAGCTTCAAGAAACTATTGGCTAGTTGTCCCTATCATCTATTCAAGGAAGGCAACCTTTTATATTATTTATTTGAAGACTTATGCGATGAAAACATTCGCATGATGAATGCGTCATGTAATGTCTCTATAGTGAACAAAAGGCCAAAAGATTCAATGACACTGTTCGAGGAGATGGTTAACGGTACAAGGCAATTTGGGACCCGATCACATGTGAGAGCTTTAGAGGAGCCCACTCATTCTTCCAAGATTGAGGAACAAGTCCAAACACTTGCTTCCATGATGAAAGAGTTCATGAAAGGGAGAACACAACAAGTGAAGGTGTGTGGTATTTGCAATCTTGATCATCCGACCGACACATGTTCGCAAGGGGTGGATAACTTCGAGGAGGTGGAGGCCTTATATTTCAATGGTGGGAATAGGAATTTTACTTGGGGGAAACAACAAGGGTTCCGAGGGAACCAAGGCAGAGACCGAAAAGACCTCGATGCAAACTCATTCAATCCCCGATATCGCGACCACCCAAAGTTTTGCTGGCGCGATGACAACCAAGGGTACAATCGAGGTGGACTACCTCAACCCTACCTGAGGGGAGAAGGACCTTCCAACACCAATGCTCCATTGTATAAGTTGGACCAGGAGGAGATTCTTGAGACAACCGCATAATTGGAAAAAAAACAATGATATATTTGTGGAGGGAACGAGAAGGGAGATTGAGGAAATCGACACAAGATCCATTTCAAGGATTAAGAATCTTGAAGTGCAAGTTGGTCAACTTTCTACTTCGGTGAGCCAGCTTGTGGCTAGAGAATTTGGCAAGCTATTGTCCCAACCCGAGGTGAATCCACGCTATGTGAGTGCCTTAAAATTAAGAGGTGGGAAGGAGGTACGCGAGGCCAAGAAGGATGTCATGCAGGAGGACAATAAATATTTGGAAAGAAATAAGGAAAATCTCGAAGAAGAAGATATAGTAGTTGAGGAAGATCCCTCAAAATATCTCCCCACCACCGAGGTAAGGGTCAACCATTCGCTATCGTTTCCTAGTTCTTTATGAGGAAGGCCAAAGGTGGCAACCAAAGAAGCTCAAATTCCCCAATTCTTCAAGAAGGTTGAGGTTAGCATTCCAATTATTGATGTTATTGAAAAAGTTCCCTGATATGCTAAATTCTTTAAAATACTTGCACTAAATGAATAAACATGCCAACTAGGAAAGTAGGTCAACTAAAAATAGGGGGGAGTAGCCACTTTAACTCATAAGAACATACCTAGAAAGTGTGATGACCCCGGAATGTTTTCAATCCCTACTTCTCCAGGAGGTTAATTGGTGAAGAATGATATGATTGACTAGGTGTCTCTATCAATGTTATCCCATTTAGCCTATATGAGAATCTTGACATAAGTGAACTTAGGGACACTAGGGTGATTGTCCAACTAGCCGATCATTCCCAAGCTAGCCCTAAAGGTATAGTTAATAATGTTATGGTTAGGGTAGGAAATCTAGTGTTCTCGACAGATTTCTATGTTCTTGATGTAGTTCACGATGGAGGTGCACCCCCAATTTTATTGGGGAGACCATTCTTAAGAACATAAAGGACCACAATATATGTCCATTTTGGAACACTAACCATAGAGGATGATGCTGACAAGGTTGGTCTTGAAATTTACAAGTCTAAGCATGAATCACCTATTTCTTCTCTTGCATGCAATGGCATAACTTTGTGTGATGAATTTGTTCAATATGAAGAGTCTTGCATAATTTATGATGATGAGTGCCTTGATGATATTGATGAGAGCAAGAGTGATGATAATGTTGATGACACCTATTCCATGCATGATTTTGGTGACAATCTTTCTATTATGGATTCTATGGTCACTAACGTGTCGCGGTTGGTGGAGAGTGGCGAAGACTTAAAACCTCCTTGAACACCTCCTAAACCCAAGTAAATGGGTAAAGGATCAAATTTAGTTAAGGTTAACAATTGTACTTGTGATAATATGCAACCTAATATTAAAACCTTGCATGTTCTATCTTTTTTTAATGAGAATTTTGATGGTACATATGTTGATGTGCATGATTTTATGTTCCTTTCCTGACTAAGAATGCTTTTCTTACGAGTGCGAACACTAATATGCAATAGAGAGAGAAGAGGGTTGGGGAATTGAAACCTACTAAACCCCTTCATACTCCCAAAATGAACAAAAATGTGTCAACCATCGTGAAGGACGAATGTGTTTGGTATGTATCACCCAAGGCAAGAGGTAAGCCTTAGGTAATGTGGAGACCCATCTATAGGAACTTGGTTATAGGTGGAGTCATGGATGGTGATTCCGGTGACCCATCGATCCATTTTGTTTAGCTTTTGAAAATGCATGAAAAATAATTCGTGAGAACAACAATAAATAAACGGTGCTTCTATCTTGTATTAGTATGTTTTGAAAATTTATTTGGTTATTTTTGGAGAGTGATTATTGGTGGTGTTTTATGGATTTTTAGGTATCGGATTTTTGGCTGGAATAGTACCATACTTGGTTTGTGTGTTTTAAGGTGAAGGAAATTCTGCGACGAGTTTGAAGGGACCAGGTTTGGCACGAGTTGTGCCAAGCCTTGTGCCACAAGAACGACACGGGGCATTCAAGCAACTTGGGTTGTGCCATATGAATGCAGCTTGTGCCACCCAGAATGGCCAATAAAAGGGCACGAGCTTCCCTATAAAATATCTTCGTCCCTCTTTATTCTTCCCTCACCCAAAAAATGCAACCTCTACCCTTCCTAAGCCTAATATCTCCAAAATTTCCTCATTTCTCAACTAAAATTGGCAAAAATTGTCCTAAAATATTCCCCTTCAAATTCCTCACAAAGGCCACTACCAATTCAACCAAAAAAAAACTAATCCCGTCCGATTTAAAGGGAAGGATTTCGGCCACTCTTGAAGATTTTTCTCCCAAAACTTGAAGATTCCTCCATTCTGGGTGTTGGAGATGGAGGTAATCAACTCTAGGAGGAGTCATGCACACTCTACATGCATCAATTCATCAGATTCTATCACTAACTCCTACCTAGGTAATTCGACCGAATTACCTCCTTTGAGCACTTGAATTTTTTTTATTTTTGGAGTTCTTGGGAAATTGCATATAGGTGCTTTGTTAGGGTGCTGGTTTGTGATTTGTGGAAATTGCATAATTTTGTGGGATAGTTTTGACCGTGATGGTTATTTGAGACTGTTGTGGGCTGTTAGCATATTCTTGTTGCTTGTAAGCTTTTCATGCTGTTAATATACCACTGAGATAGAGAGTTGGTCGTAGTGTGCCTTTCATGAAGCTGCACAGACTCCGTTTAGACCACAACGAACGGTGGGGGCGTCTTATGAGGTGCCCCTTTCTGGAGACTGGATTTGTAGATGAACAGATTATTAAGAACCTCAAGCTCTACAAACCCGTCAAGGTCCTCTTGAAGAAGATCAGTTTCAAGGGATTCATTAAGAAATTGGCCCTCACATACACTAGATACACCTTAGAGTTCCTTGTTACCATCAAGATAGAGGTCAATGAGGAGGGCAACAAGGTGGAAAGATTTTTCTTGGGGGACGAGGCATGTTCCATGACTTTTCAGAAGATTTCCACATGCTTTAGGTAGAAGTACATGACTGAGATAGATGGTCACATCGAGGATTGTTCAAGTTTTGATGTTAGTAAGTTTTGGCCCGCCTTCACCCGACAGTCGCGGGCTAAGGCGAGTAAGAACAGCGATATAGTGCACCCAACACTGAGGTATGTAGTGCGGCTACTAACTATAGCGGTGATGTGCCATTGAGAGGCCACCACTTCGACTGAGTGGGACTGCAGGATCTTATGGTCGATCTGCACGGGTCGAGCTTGTTCTGATCTGTTAGAGTACTTTATATCCTAATGCTACGAAATTTCCACGAGGACGCGCGGTAAAGATATCAGTAAGGGCATGATATCACTCATGGGTTCTTAATTCAGCTTTCCGATGGACGAGGATGTGCGGGAGAACCCGAATATCCCATACAACCTCACTTTTGGAGCTTTAGTAGAGGCAACGATGATATAGTTAGAGGCTGGGTGGATCTACTGGAGCTATAAAGGTGCCAACTTCATAAGACTTCCCTAGTCCACGAGGACCATGCTAGGATTATCGTTCAAGCTTTGGGATAATCTTATGCAGTCGGATCAAGGTGCGCAGGTAGTCGTGAGTGGCCTCCATGTTAACTGGGATGGTGAGTCGATGGATGGCGATGGCAGAGTTTCGTTAGACGAGGATCATACTCATCCACAACCAGCATAACCACACTTTATTGATCACTAGCTCATTCAGCCACCTCCAGTGGTTTCTTAGTTTATAGCCCCCTCCTCTAGTTCAGCAGTCGTTTGTACCGCCACCTTTCATGGGGATGATTGATATTTATGAGAACCTTTACCATTCTTCAAGGTACAATTCTAAGGTTTCACACAGGTGTAGCATATCTCCCCCTGAAGACTATTTTGAGGGGTCAAGCAGACAAAGCTGTTGCAGACCTCCTGATTTTGAGCCGCTGAGACACATCATCTTTATTCCATCCCAGCACTCCTTTTAGCATCATCCATAGTAGAACCCATTCCAGATGCATAGTTTGATAGGATTTATACATTTTTCTTCTTCTTATGACATGAGGACCCATCCACTGAGACATGAGCCAAATAGGATGCAGCCTTCGAAAGATTTCATCTTTGGGGTCCAGCAGGATATGAGCCAGCTTACTGCCTGGGTTGACTATCATGTTGAAGAGACCGTTTACATATTCGACAGGGTGTATGAGCAGCTTCAATACATGAGGATTGATATGGGCTTAATCTAGCACGACATTCAGGAGATCACACAGGGAATGAGATCCGAAGGCATTGGAGATGATCATACTAATCAGGGACCACACGAGCAAAGGTGTGATGCTAGGCATGGCGGACGGGGTTGAGAACTTTTGGTATTTTCAACCTTTTTCCTACCTTGGCCACATGTATTAGGGATAATGCATGAAGTGTGGGGGAGGGGTTGGAATACCTTCACACAGGTGGCATCTCTATTGCTCCTATCTTGTATTGTTTTTTATGTTGTTGATGACTATTTTCCCTAGTTTCTCTTCCCTCGTTGTTTTGAAACCTTTCTTTGTTTTGGTTATTTTTGAAATATTTGTTTTATAGGTGTGAGGGAACCTTTTTTTGTAGTTTGGGATGATGGAAAACGTTGGTGGTGTGTTAGTTTCTTTTTGCTTATCTTCATTGTAGTATGAATCCGAAGTAGAAGGCCATTCGCAAGAATGGTAATGGATATTCGAAGTCCATTTGCAAGGATGTAGTAGACCGAAGGCCATGCGCTTAATCATGGTAGTAGATGGAAATGCGCCAAAAAGAAAGGAGTTTAAGTCCAAACAAATTTTAAGACTGGCACAAACGTGCTTTTCTACATGGCTCGTGTACTTTTGCACGGCCCGTGCCATTTTGCATGATCGTGCGGCTAAATATAACCACGGGCTGTGTCCTTTTGCATGGCACGTGCACCTCAAAAATCAAGATTTGAAGACCTAGCCAACGCCTTGCAACATATTTGCATGGTCGCGCCATTAGAAGAAGGAAAGATCATCTCTAGCCCTCGGCACCCATGGATCTTAACGGCCATACCGCTCAGACAAGCCAGAAGATCCTTCCAGCCGTGCCACTCAGAAGGCCGAAAGACTCTATCCAGTCGGTGACCCGTTCACTTTTGCACGGGCCATGTGCTACTGCACGGCCAATACCGCCACATCAGCCTAGGGTTTATCTAGTTTCAGGCCTTTTTAAGACCCATTTCCTACCTACTATATAAAGAGCCTATGTCTACTAGGGTTTAGGAGGGAGCATTTGTTGTAATTTCTATTCTCCTAACTTCTAAGAGTAGGTAGAGAGAGAAAGGGAATTGTCCTTCTCTCTTCTTTTTATCTTCCTAGTTTTGCCCTAGGGCATTGAATCTAGTGGTAAAATTGGGTTCAATTCTTAGGGAATATTTTATTTCCTTAGGGATCTAATTTGTATTCATGACTTGGTAGAGATTTTGTGAGATTTTACATTACCTTATCTTATATGTGTATTAATATTATGCTTGATTCGCTCTTTTCATTCTTGAAATGATGCATGTTAATTTTACTTTTTGATACACCATTATTTTATGTAACATGAATCGCTCTAGGATTGTTTCCCTTGGGAGTGTCCAGTTAGGATATGCGGGATCGTGAGCCCAGGCTCTGTGAGTGTGTGTACATAGGTTGTGAACACCGAATCCACCCAAGTGTATGCCTAATTTCAACTGGTTCATGAACCCCAATAGATAAAGCATAACAGTTTGTAGCAACTAGGGTTGTAGTGTAGCGACCATTGTCGTTTCAACCCAAGAGTCATCATGAGATGCTGATTCCTTTGCCTCTATAGGTCTAGGGAGAAGCATTCATAGTGAAGGCCTAGGATGTAATTCTTTAGGGGAAAGAGGAGCGTATAACGGTTGGACTGTTTGACACACTTTCCTAATTACGGAGGTGGTATTAATAGAATAGACGTGGGCACCTTTGTGTGACAGACATTGGGAAATGTTGACTATCAACCACACTATGAGACATAGACATTGGGATAAGTTTCTATATCTTGTATTTGATAGAATCTAGGATCAAAATCATATACCAGTTATGTTAAGCAAATATCCTCAAGTTCTATCTTAATATAGTTTATTCTCTTCTTTTCCATGATCAGTAGTTTGTAGACAAAACCCCCCAAAACCATGTTTGCAACACTATCTATTCCTGACACACAATCAGAGTGACGCTAGATTGTGAGTTTTGCGTAGTTAACTTTTAAATCCTAGCATCCTATGGACGATCCTGGACTTGCCCCTTGCTACTCTTTGGTAGTTGGTAGTGAGTACGGGAGCAATATTATAAATTTTTATCTTTGATCTTCCATGCGCTCTGCGGGTTAGTAAATCACCCGTGGAAAAGGTCGATTTATTAGCGACCTCGCAGAGTGCAGATCAGCAGTCAAGTTTTGAGTGGCCTTATCATCTTGTATTTTGATTTTTTTCTAAATTTTGGCTCAAAATGACTACGGCTTTCTCGAAATAGAGCTGATAGGCTTCTTAAGACATGGCCTGAAACTTCAAGGCTTGTTTTTTAAACGATTCGAGGGTTTCCTTCCATGCTTCTTCACATTGTGATTGCTTTATTCCCTCTGCCTTGTCTTCATGATGCCCACTTCCCTGCTCTCCAATTTCAATATCTAAAGGTTTCTAAACAACAATATAATCCCAAGGCTAATGCAAAAACAATTCCAAGACTTTTGAAGGGAATTTTGATCATGGATAAGCAACAAGTTCCATCACTGAGAGTCATACTGCACAATATAGATCCTCCTTAGTTTAGGAGTTTCTCTTTGAGCAATTTTAGTGCTCTTTTTGTAGCTTTTATAGTATTGATGAGCTAGATTGTGTGTCTGGCTGGGTAAAAAATAACACATGGGGTGAAGTTTTTTTTATCTCATAACACATACACTCTAAATCATCAACCCTACTTGAACAAACACTCACTTTTACTACTTAATTTTCATATTGGTTCAAAGGGACTGGGGATTCTGATAAAATAGACAGAAGAAGATCTATGTAAATCACAATATCGATAACATTTACATAAATAAAATGACTTCATCAATTGTAGAGTCAGATTGAATGAGCACTCAACGTGAGATTTATCATCTTTGCTCTAGTATAAAGAAAATAAAATGACTTCTTCAACAACTAAAAAAACATTGTTAGTAACATATTAATTATTAGTTGGAGTTAGTTACAAGTTGCAAGCCAACACTATTGGCCACTATTTACTTCAGCTCATAAATGGGTTTGCCTAATAAAATGACCTTCATCTAACTACTAGTTTAATTTAACCGTGGTACGCACATTCATTCACTCACTAACACCTTCCCCAATTCTACTTAGCAGAACAAGAAAAATATAATTAAAAGTCCAATTTTGAAAAAATATCAATTATCGAGTTTGTCAAATGCTATACTACAAGTCACTTTCTGATACGTGGCTTCTCAATTATAAAATTATTTATCCAATTTTCATATTAACCACCGGTTTGCTGTATGGTTCAACGGTATCAAAATAAAGAATTAGATTTAATTTAATAGAGTATGTACTATATAATTCACCAGTATGAGAATTAAAATTCTCGATAGTACTAAAATTTGTGGAAAATATCAAAACTAACATTTTGTCAATTTTAATTCCCAATAAAAATGTGTTGTGTAAACTGAATCTTAGAATGAAGTTATAATTTAAGAGGCGATTATTTGAATAAAAGTATCAGTCCAACTCCATAAGTATAAAATTTTTGGGAATGAGTAAAATGTAGAAGTATGTAGGTTGAACTTAAATTATACAATGTCATACTTAGGAGCAATTTGTGCGAGCTTTCGAAAAAACTCCCACTATGTAAAAAAAACTCCCACCACATTAGAAATATTCAACCCACTCAGATCAGTCGCCACCACTCTCAACCCCTTAGATCTCTATAGCCTTCAACCTTTTGGGACTCCACCGCCTTCCGCTTCATCGATGGTGCTACTTTCGGTGCCTGTTTTCTAGGATAGTCTCTGACAAGGAGATAGAAGATAAGGATATGAAGAGGAAGCACCGATATGGAACTAATGGTTGGAGAAATCAAGCAGAGGTTGTAGAGATTGTCGAGGGAGTGGAGGTTGTGGAGGAATAAGGCTAGGGGAACCAGCGTTCAAAGGCGGCGATAAGATGGTGGCATTTTGTCGGAACTCTTTGAAATATCATTTATTTGATTACCCTATGGTGTTCAATTGGTGGGGTTTGTTCTTGGTGCCAGCAGTGGAATATGTGTGAGCTTTGTTTAGCCATTTCTTAGTTGAAGAAAATTTTCCGGTGACTTTTGGACATCTAGTTTGGGCATTTTTATGTGATTACAAGATGTTTGGTTTAATGCTCACGGTATGGATTGGGGAATTAAGAATTTTTGGTGAAAGGGATAATTATTTATCAATGAAATTTTAATGGTTGGGGAGTTAAAAATGATCCACAGGTGTAATGTTGTGGAAGATTGGCGAAATTGTTGTAGAAGATTGGGGAGATTTTACTAGACTCTATTGAGTGAAGATTGGGGTGAGAACATTCAATTGTTGGGGTGAGAAATCTAGATGAGTGGAAAGGTTACAGGAAATGAAGAGATAAATAATTATGTCATTCATTTTGAGAGTAAATTTATGAGAGGAGATGTAAAATTTAAAATTTTCAAGGGTAATTATGTCTTGTAACATATTAAATGTTTCTTAAAAGGGAAAGTGTGCAGATTTTCGTGGGACACCTAAAAAAGGAAAGTGTGTAGATTCGGCTGAGACGGAGGGAGTAATCAGATTCAAAGCACACAAATTTATACTAATTGGTAATTCTCATGAGATTTCAAAAATAATTCACATAAAAAGGAATTCTCATCAATTAAAAACCTATTCACCGACTTTGATGGATGTTATGAATTTATTCTAATGTGAACTCTTACTCTAATAGTTCATTGACCCTAATTTTATGAGGTGGAGTCAAACTTTAATTTGGCTATGTTGTACCACAAATATCATCCCATCTCTATGTCATCTACTAGAGGTGACTCCTCCTCTGAAAATTGGAATCAAAATCAATCCACTACTTGTGGTAACTTACGAACAGAATTGCAAAGTTCGCTCGGGCTATATCGAGATGTTGAAATTGTGTGTTTGCTTAGAGTTGGGGTCAATAGTATTGAATTGTGGTGTTCCTCGAATTCTTGATGGTGACATTGAATTGCAGTGTTCCTAGCTTATTAGGTGGTGACGCCGGCATCAAAGTGTTTGCCTACGGTTAGAAATGATCTAGCACAAAGTCACTTAGAACAAATCCCCATTCACAAGTGGTCTAACACAAAGCATATAATCTGACGTGGTTAAGAAATGTGGAGTTTAGTGGTTTACGATGATCTTTGATGTCATGCAAAAAGTATGAGATTTAACATGTTGAATTTTAATGAATTAGAAACTCTTTCTAGATATGAAAAAAGGGACATGACAAAAAAATAATTTTAAAACAGTACTTTATATTTACAAAAATAATAATAAAATAATGTGCATTTATACCCCTCAATTTGTATGTTTTTGCAGATATATTCCCCCAATTTTTAAAAAATGCACATATGTCTTTTGTCTCACCTGAAAATTTGGTCAACTATGCTCTTTGCTGGATTCATCTGTAATGACTAATTTAACCCTTTTTCAAAAAATAGAATAATACGCATTTACGCCCCCCCAATTTTTGAAAGTGTAAATACGCCTCTGGTCTCACCTGAAAATTTGGTCAAATGTGATCTTTGCCAAATTTTGTTGAAATTACATATTTGCCCCTCATTCTGAAAAAAGAGATTAAAATGTATATTGACTATTTTGTCCTTCCAACCCCTAAATCCAAAATACCAATTCACTCTCATTTCATTTTGAGATGTTGAGGGTTGAATTCGAGTTCTAACAGATCGGGAACCTTGTGCAGTGAAGAGGTCGGCGAAGAAAATAAGCCTTTGCTCTCAATTCAAACGGTGCTGCTCGCTTGAAGAGTGCTGCTCTGGGTGACGTTGAAGGTGTTGTATTTTTTGCATATTACATGTGTTTCCCTCCATCTTATTTTTTCCCATTTCATTTTCATAAGCCTATCTTTTAATCTATCTCTTATGCCATAGTACACTATTTTTCCTCTCACCAAATTCTCCTTCCTTTTCCACACCCAAAATAGCTTCTGCAAACATCATTTCTAGTGCTTCAATCCTCGCTTCTACCTCCAAGAAAGTTAACTATTACTCAACCGCAATTGATTGAGAGGCATACTTAGTGTTTTCACTCTTTTTTTATTCATTAGTAATCTTGTCTTTGTTGTCCCACTCTTTCAACAAATAAGAAAAGAAACACTAGAAAGAGCAGTATTAAGATCATTTGTATTAAAATTTGGCGTGTTGTTAGCCCGTATTTTATCTAGTATACTAATTTGGGATTTTTACACTTCTAACTATAACTTTAGATTGAAATTGTCAACATAACCCTGAAAAACAACAAAGTGCTAAACTAACCCTAACTTTATGGTGTATTGTGCAGTTATAACCTTTTGGTCCAGCATTAAATAACAGAATTGGTCATTGATCGAATCTGAAATAACAAAAATACCCTCAACCCTTGAGCTGAATTTTTGTTCCCGTATTTTACCCTTTTTCAACATTTTTTTATTCCTTTTTCAAAAACAAAAAATGGCCATTACATTTTTGTCCATCTTGTTACCCCAGCCACTGCCGGAAACCACCGCACCACCACCCACCACCCACCACCATTACACCCCCGCCAGCCACCACCCGCCACCACTGCGCCTGCAGAGCTCAGTTCTCCTCCCCTTCTTCTCTCCGCTCACCCACCCACCACCTCAACCACCCACCCTTCCAAGCCCATTTTCCCTCCCTACCAGGTTCTGCCTCCTGCCTAAACCCCCTAGCCTTCCTAATTCCCCCAGGCTATTGCTACCCGACATTCCCTCAGTTGCGTGCAGGTCGCCTCCTCGTACCCAGTGTTAGGCTTAAGGGCGTGCGTCGATGCTGGACGAAGGTGCGGTGGAGTGCTTTATGGGGATAGATGACCAGCTAGAGTTTGCAACGTTGGTGAGGAGGAGGAATGGGCAATGGAAGGGTGTGGTGGGGATGAAGTTAGGCCCTGAGCACAATTGTTAGGAAGAACGGGTGTAAAAATTGTGGATAATGCATGGACCATAACCATGGGCCTAAATTCGAGAGCGGGCACTGTCGTACGAAATAGGGATGAAGTTTCTGGGCGGTGAGAAGAATAGGAGGAAATATTAAGTAAAAATGGAAGAAGAAATTAAGGGCATTTTTTGCTTGTAATTTTTTTGTTTTTACATTTTTTAATCCAAGGGCAAAATGGCCATTCCATTAAATTTCGACCAAACTCCCCGTTGACAATTGAAGTCAATGGATTTTGGGGTTAGATTCGAAAATAAATCAATAAGTTAGGTTAGTTTGGCAATTTCTCATGTTGGAGGGTTACATTGGTACTTTCAGCCAAAAGATAGAGTAATTTTAGCATTTTACTCTACTAATTTCATGCGTATTCTGATTTATAGCAAAGAGAGAAGTTATTTCTTGAGTTTTAACTGTCCAAACTTCTTTCATAATTTTATTTGGATGTTAATAATAACGATATGAAGTAATATAAGTGTATAAAACATAAGTGCTTATATAACCCTTAAATTTTAAAACAAGTGCCGATATAACTGGGAGGTCGTCGCCGTACCTCTCAAAGATACTATTTTTAAGCCCAATATGCTTACTAAATACAACTAAGTAGAT
>JAULKM010019998.1:0-14276 GCA_032355605.1 Rubia tinctorum
GAATTGAGAGTGTTGAGATGGGTGTGTAAAAACGCTAAATTAGATAGAATAAATAAAAAATGCATTAGATATAAAGCGTGGGAAGGCATAATAAGCACATTTAAGATGTGTATACTTGTGCAGCAAGAGCCTATATGGCTATACATACCCCAGTATGGTGCGTACAAATTGGACAGCAATATCATCTATATGGGAGAAAGAACAGCAGCAGAAAGAAACTATGAAAAAAGACAGGCTAAACTCAGATGTAAATTGAAAACATGTGTTTGCAGTGAACAGAGAGGTGGAATGTTACCCAAATCAACTAATCCTAGATAGTGTAAAATACATGGTTAGTTGTTTGTATTTAAAAGTTAGCATCTTTCTTGAAATTTGTCGCCTAAACAGAAAAATGGACGAAAAATATACTAAAGCATGGATTATATTATATCCCCAAGTCCACGAGAGGCTGAGAGGGAGATCTAGATGGTGACAGTAGAATGTAAATGAGGTGTTTCTGTCCTCTTCTGGCATGTGCAATACAATTAGAGGTTTGAGTTTGACTAAGTCTGTGTGATTTGCATGAGTTGAATTCTGTTTTCCCTACCTTTTTCCATGTCGGATGGAGTGAGAGGGGGCTACGGGATTACTATTCTTTTTATGCTTTATCAATGGAATGTATGGCCTTTGTGTATATATCATGTGTTCTGACATTAAGGATTGATACATCTATCGTTGGTCATTCTAGTTTGCCTATCTTTTTAACTCAGATTGACACATTGCTCGCTTCCGGTGGACTTTCTAAAAACCCCCTTTTCATCCAAGAGCATGCAGATATCACTGGTATATCTCTCTCCACATTGCCCATATTTCTCTTTTCTCTCTTTCGGCATGCTGGTCTGAGATCATTTAGGTCTTGTTTGGACTGCGATTCGACAATCTATTTTTCATTTTATTGCTGCTTTTACAAACACTAACTTACATTCATAGTGCACTTTTGGCTATTTTTGTTTCAATCTTTGTGAAAAAAAGCTTTGGGAAAAAGTGCTCAAATATGTTCCAATGTCAGAAATGAATATGCTGATTTTAACACTAGAACATTTTGGCCATTTCATTTTTCAAATAGGCTATCCTATAGTTCTGCCTAGGGAAAATGAATCGGTGCTCTTGGGAGCTTCTATTCTTGGGGCTGTTGCTTCGAAGAAATATGCTACTGTCAGGGAAGCCATGAAGGCGCTGAATGCTGCTGGAGAGGTATGTTGGTGTAAAAATTCGCTAATAGATGACATCTGTCCATCACGAACACCCTGCTTATGTAAATGTGAAACCTAAAAGAATATATATGGTACACGAAACTATTAAGAGTGTCGCACCAAATTCTATACCAGAAGAGATATGAAAGATCTTCTGCAGAACAGTTGGTCAGGCAAGATATAAGCATAGATGGTCCCAAGCTGCCTTCAAAGACGTTTATTAAATGTGGCCTCCTCATAGGAAACCGCTCTCTCTAATTCAATTTCAAGATACCATTTTGACAGCTTCTGAAGATTGTTTCTCCTATTTTGCAGGTTGTGTACCCATCGGAAGATCCTAAGGTGAAGAAATACCATGATGCTAAGCATCGGGTTTTCAGGGAACTTTACTCCCAGCAGTTGGCTCATCGTGCAATCATGGCACAAGCTTTGGAGATATAGATTGCACTCCAGTTTGCTGGAAGACTTGAGTACATCATACTTTCAGGCTGTAGATGGCTTTTTCTCTTCATCGTTGACTGCTTCAAGTGTAAATTCCTTTCATCCGACATTCAGCCTATATACCTGAGGTCTTAAGGACCTCCGACATTGAGATGAAGAGGGTGCATTTTCATCATTGAGTGGGGGGAATTTGAAACTAATCTAGCAAATCAACTGCAAATCAACTGCAGACTGACAGTCTCCGCCTAGGTTTGTGACCCATAAAAATCAACTGCAGATTGACAGTCTGTGAGGATTGCTAGTTTAGTTATACCCTTGTCCAAAGCAAATTCCAGACAGTTTAGGATAGCAAGCAATTCGGCTTGCAATGGAGAAGATGCCAGATTAATATGATATGAAAACATCTGATGCGATGGAGCCTCAGAAGCCGAAGTACTGCTATGCTGAATAGAAAACCAGGCTCCAGCTGAGATATTTTTGCTTTTGTTGATCATCAGGCAGATTCAGAGGAACAATGGCTGCTTATAACGATTGCAGGGCTTTGATTTCCATGTGTTTGCTAACTCATGAATATTCCCAGATGCGTCTAAACCGGCATAGTATGAAAGTAAAGCCTTAGCTTTTTCTCAAATGCTTGCAGCATCCGTACAGGCATTAGGGCTATGTCCTTTCCACGCAACTTGATTTCTGCAATCCCATATTGCCCAGATGATCAGAAAAGATGAGATCAAAGCATCATCATCTGGTGCTGTGTTAATCCACTGCCTGAACCAGGTTTTGAAGGGTCCCGAGGGCTGAGATCATCGAACAATCAAAGCCTAAACTGCTGATTCTCCATGCTCGAACATTCTCTCAACAGATGATCTGTATTCTCTACAGCTGAGTTGCAATTCAAACAAATTGGTGAAAAGGATTTGTTACCCCTGGTTCCCTTTTTAATGAAGTCGGTGATCTCATGAGCTAGCAAAAAACTTTCACCAATTTGTCTACCAGGAACAAATCCATGCTGATTCTCTGAAATTAAACTGTGAGTGACCAACTTCAGCCTCATTTGTAACAGCTTAGCAATGATCTCATAGCTAGTGTTGATTGATTATAACAAAAAATTAACAATCTTTTTCATTATTATATGTTGTGGAGATTCCAAACCAATACATATTAAAAATATGGACACGTGAAGCAAAGCATGGGTTTTTAGGTGGTGAAATAACTGCAACAAACATAGAGAATCTTGATCCAAAAGTATGTCAATATATACGATTTTGCCTTCGGGTCACCTGACCATTCTTACGCTACTCTTGATCCAACACATCACCCCCATCATAGCGGTCTCCTTCTTCCCCCACTTCAGTATCAGGGGCCTTTACGGGTATGCTTGACAATGTCATATTTGATAACATACATAATATTAAAAAATCACATACAAATCACATAAATCCTCGACTACGCAGATAGGATTTATACGACAACCTCACTTCCCTCTAGGCCTCCCTATCTTTAACGAATAGTCAACTAACTCATTCACAGGAGTACAAGCCATTTTCCACTTTGCTTACTTATCTAAAAAAACTGGAGTGTTCCACAATGACATTGATTTTCCATCGGCACACTCAAAAAACATATACTTATCCTTCCGAACCCCGCAATTACCGGGGAACCCCTTTAACAAGCTAGATCCCGACAAAACTAGGGTTGAAGGTAAACCATTCTTCACTAACTTTTAACCTCTGAAACTGATAAAAGGCAGAAAACAAATCCACCTAATCTTTTCTAGCCCTATTGCACACTTCCCAAAAACTAACAACCATGGCCACACCCCGAGGATGAAATTGGACAAGAACAATTCCATAAGTTTCCAACGAGCATAGAATGAACTCCATGACGGGTAGGTACATCCCATATATTCATACACACTAAAATATCCCACAGGAGGGCCCTACACTTTTTCGCATGCACCTGGTATCTTGATTTCATAATCATTTTAAAAGGAATGTTGCTCCTTCAATGTGACTAAATCACTTTTGATTATAACATTGTCTCCATTATCAACCGCCTGACTACCCCATCTTCATTTTCACTAATGACGACCTCATCATCAATATACACCTCACTCTCAATCGCCTTACTGCCACTGACATGAGGATTTTCAATGGAGGATGATGACTCCAGATGAACAACTACCATATTTTTAAAATTTAAAAAACTAGAAAGGGTTATTTATCTTCTACAAATGAAACTTTCACGAAACCAACTGACTTATGATAATCCTAACGAGATAGAAAAAACAATGTAAGTCCTTCTAGCTCACACTCGCTCTTACAGAAGCACCTAAGATTTCAAATTGATAATAATAATTTTTTGAAAACACACATTTTTGAGAAAATCAATAATTTCTGTCAGTTATGAATCAGAGTCGTCACTCTTCAACTTCGAAAAACATATTTTGTAATGATTATTCAGCATGTCGTTTCATTTATACATCAAATTTCTTCACTTTTCGGGACACTACTAACCATTCCCCGAAACTAAAAGAAAATTAATTGGTATTTTTCAATTCATTTGCAAACAAAAATAAACTTACTACGAACACCTTTAAATCCTTACCTGTAAATTTCTTGTTGTCCACAAAGTCATTTTTAATTTTTTGCTTACCATAATGTTTTTTACCAAACTGAACTAATGTACTCCCTCCTTCTTAGCCAATTCTGCACACTTTGAATTTCGTCAGTTGACTCAAAAAAAATTTGATCATTGATATCTATAATTGTGTGTAAATACAATTTATGAAAAATTGATATTTTAAAAATACATGCTATTACAAATCTAACAAAGTCACATATGACAATCTCATATTAATTCAATTTTGAGGTCAAAGTTAAGCAATTTTGACTAAATGAATAGTTAAATTGCAGATTGAGCTGGGACAGAGGGAGTATAATTTTCTTTTACTTTACATTTACTTCACTCCAAAAACCACATCTCTCACTTCGCAAAAACAACCATCATACACTTCGCTCATCATGGCTCCGTGGTTGGGGGGCTTATGATATATATATTTGACCTAACTAGTCTCATTTAGTCAAGACTAAACAGTGAAGCATTTGCTTCGTCGGATTAGAATGGCCCGCTACATGCAAAAATGCTGACAATGCCGCTTCGCCCTGAAGTAACCGATCCCGAGACTAGCAGAAATCACTACTCGCCATAATAACCTGTGCTACACCATATCTAAGAGAGCTGAGTGCAATATGCAGGCCATGATCACAAGATCAAGACCCTATAAATAAAGACAGAGAACACCAAACAAAGTAAGTAACTTTTACTCCCAGAAATACATAATCAAGAACAACTCTGACTATAATGTCAAGACTTCTTCCCCAAGTACTAGCCTTGGGAATTTTGCAAGTACTAGAAGAGGCATGACTTATCGTAGCTAATTTTGAGAACTATCACTACTCAGCAGGGGTGTTCAAATGTGGGTACCCGCATGTGCGGGTAGTTGAAAATGCGACCCGTGACCCAGCTCGGAAGAACCGGGTACCCGGTGACCCGTTCAAGATTAAAAATTTTGAGATAATTATCATTTGATTATGTTACATAAATTTATATTAGTGCAAGAAAAAATGTATTTACAACGATGACAATGTAGATTTACAATTGAATTCTCGTGAATTTTTTTGTACAAATAATTATCACCTTTTATCATTAAAAATTCAACATATAATGATCAATAGGAGTAACAAGACCGTAATCATCTTCATCATTCCTTAGTTTGGATGAACGTAACAAAATATGTTGAAATGACGAGAATAAGATCATTGTGCTAGTAAATTTTAATTCAGTGGAGAGCTTATGAAAGTTTGATATGTGATTTTTTATGAAAACCCAAATTTAAAAAATCAATTTAACCTAATGCTAGAATAAGGTTGTGACCGGGGTATAATTGAAAATTTGAGGTTGAAAGGGAAGGGCCAAAACTTAGAAGGAACAATTGAAAATTCAGAGTTAAAAGTGAATGCTTGAAAATTTAGCAATTAAATATTATGCAAATTCACATTGTTTAATACTTAATATTACATAGACATGAACAACTGAGAACTAGGAGTATGTGTACAAAAACAATATTTAAAATAAAAATTAATTAAATATTATAATTTTACCAGGTATCCCAAGTACCTGGAAATAGCATTTTGGTGGTTCGAACCCGAACCCGTTAAAATGTAAAATATTCTGGCGGGGGCCCTAAAAATTGAAAAAGTACCAGATTATTTTAAATCAAGGCAACGGGTTGACGGGCCATGTATTGTGGGCCGTGTATTTTTGAACACCCCCACTACTCAGATGAATACTCGCCTCGATTATTGAGTGACCACATCTAACAATTAACCGGTAAAAATAAGACTTTGTGTAATATCAATAGGTTTATAATCAACAGGTACATAACTTTATACTTAAAAAAATAGTGTAAATGACATTTAATAGTAACACACATAATATATATATATATATATATATATACACACATATATACACATATATATGAGAAAATATCAGGAAAGACGGCCTGTCCATAATCTTATGGACAGTCCACTGTATTTTTTAACCTTAAATGTTACAATTTTTTTAATAAAATTTAAATATGGTATTTTAAAAGTTAAAACAAGTAATAATGTGTATTTGAATGTGAAAATATAAACATGTATAATAAATTTAATATTTTTAAAATTTTAAATTTAGTATGTAATTTAACAAATGCAATGTATAAGTAAAGAAATACAGTGGACTGTCCATAAACTTATGGACAAGCCATCTATCAGGAGACTCTCTCTACATATATATATATATATATATATATATATATATATAATTGGGATCATGAGAGAACACCTTTATTAGGTGAGAACACCCACTTATGTGAAAACAAATCTCAACCATTGAACTAGATTAAACCAATGGTTGATAAATTTCCGCTGAAATTTAGGAAAATAACAAGGCAACACACAAGTTTTTTTATTGGATCGAAGTTGGATTATGAGAGTAGTATATTCATCCCCTTCTTTCTCTAATTTTTATACATTGTCTCTATATTGCTCATCCTTTATCTTTTATTGACACGATTTGCCTCTGGAGTTTTTTTTTGTTTTGAAAATCTGCTCTTGAAGATTTAATTTGGAATTATATTTAACAAAAACAAATTGGTGCTTAGAGTATAGATCAAAAGTGCTTCAATTATTGCTTGTAAGTGCTTCAATTGTAGCTTATAAGTGTTTCTTTTAATTCTTATGTGCGCTACAAAAACAGTTTGGTGCTTAGAGTATAGCTCAAAGATGCTTCAATCGTTGCTTGTAAGTGCTTCAAATGTAACTAGCAGTCGATTCTTTTTAATTCTTACGTGCGCTACAAAAACAACTTGGTGCTTATAGTATAGATCAAATGTGCTTCAATTATTGTTTGTAAGTGCTTCAAATGTAATTCATAGGTGAATTTTTGAATTCTTACTTGCGCTACAAAAACAACTTGGTGCTTAGAGTATAACTCAAATGTATTCCAACTGTAACTTATAGGTGATTCTTTTAAGTTTTACGTGCACTACAAAAATAAGTTGGTGCTTAGATTATAACTCAAAGCTACTTTAATAAATATTTAGTTGATTATTACTAATAAATATTTAGTTGTAACATAAGACATTTATTAATATTAATGGCCCTACATGCCATTTAAAAGCTCATGCAATAAAGGTCAGTGCCCGGTACGCCATAAAGGCCCACGCCGAAAAAACTCATGCAACAACCCATTACACATGAAGATCCATATGCATTGTTATGATCTAGTTTTGGATTATGTGACCCGCAAATTTTATTTGCTAGAGTAATTGAGAACTAAATCAGAGCCATCCAATTAAAAAATTTTATGGTTCAGATTTGTTCTCACATAAAATGACGTTCTCACATAAATGAGTGATCTCACATAAATGGGCGTTCTCACAAAAATACCTCCGTTTCGTTGGATGTGACACCATAGATCTAGGTGAGTGAATAAAATTCAAGGAATCTTGCCATTAAAGCTTTAGTGTGCCAAATTCACAAAAACAACCAAAAAAGTAAAGTGTGCCACATCCAATGAAACGGAGGGAGTATATATATACTCACACTCTCTTTGTCCTACTATAAGTTGCACACATAACTTTTGACATTTGACTGAAAAATATTTGATCATTAATATTTTTATTTGTGTTCATTAAAAAATTATGAGAAAGTATTAAAAATATATGCCACGAACAAATCTAACACTTTGTCACATAATAATATCGTTATTTATAAATAAATTAATCTTATGATTATATTGAGTCATTTTAACTAAGTATTTTGTGTAACTGTGCAAGTGTAATTTTTGTTGGGGCAAAGGCTGTACATAATTTTGACACTCATTTCTATTTAGTCCTATTGTTCCGAGTTAATTTCTTACTAAATCGAATTAAAATAAATTAAATGAACAATAAGAATAGTAAATCACAAAGAATAATTAATTAAGTAAAAGTAAAAATAAATACTCCATCCGTTTCACTATATTTGGCACCATAGTTTTAGATGTGTTTTTTGAAAGTGTTTTTTGAAAATAATCATTCATAGGTAGTGGGAACAATTACAATAAGTGGAATTGATATCCAACTCAATAAACCTCTAGGATTAACTAATTTATTGCAAAGATATTTAATTATACGTCAACTAGACTGATTTCTATACTATTACAAATAAAAAATCCAATAAAACTGGAACATCGCCTTTGTGGATATTAACTCGCTTCCCGCAAGAATCATGACCACTTAGCAGACAAAAGCGTATCACACATCAATCACTTCGCGAAACAGTGATCTTGTAAAATATGGACGGTTGAGTTTATTCATGATACAAGGGTACAATATATAGTGTACAATTTACAGAATCACAAATGGAAAATGATTCTATGTAGAGTACAAAATATACACAAAATATCTCCTTAATACTCCTGCTCAAGTTGGAGCATGTGGATCACAAATGTCCAACTCGCCAAGAAGAGTCTAAAATGCATGTCGTCCAAGAGTTTTAGTGAACAAATATGTAGATTGACTGGAAGTGCGAATATGATGAGTGATAAATTGTACCAAATCACGAACAAAATGACAGTCAATCTCAATATGTTTCGTACGTTCATGAAACACAGGATTGTCTGCAATATGAAGAGCTATATGGCTATCACAATATAATTGCATAGGAGAATAGTGTCCTATGCCCAAATATTGAAGGGACTTAAGCCAAATCAACTCACAACACACAACAACCATAACACGATACTCAGTTTCAACTGAAGACCTAGAAACATTTGGTTGTTTCCTTTCCTTCCAAGAAATAGGAGATTCTCCAAGTATAACAAAATATCCAGTCAAAGAACGAAACGTAATGGGGCAGGCTGCCCAATCAGAATCACAAAAAGTAGTA
This sequence comes from Rubia tinctorum, assembly GCA_032355605.1. Taxonomy (NCBI): domain Eukaryota; kingdom Viridiplantae; phylum Streptophyta; class Magnoliopsida; order Gentianales; family Rubiaceae; genus Rubia; species Rubia tinctorum. The sequence goes on from JAULKM010019998.1 coordinate 9,149, forward strand.
AGTTGAAGTGAGCTTTTAGCAAAAAGAAATAAATCTTGACCTGGATGGCTCTTCAAAAAATGCAAAACTCACAATGTGACCTACTAGTGTGCCACACACATTTTCTCCATGAACTGCGCCAAAGTGTGCACATAATAACTAAGCTCCGGGTGAGTGATAGTCAGATAAGTCAGCTTTCCAACAAGTCTGCGACATTGCGTAGGATCAGTATAAGCTGGTCCATATGAGCGTGCCAAATTGTCTGTTCCACCGAAAAATCTGTAGGTTTGGTAGCCAACAATCCATTGCCAGTCAAAATATCAAGAGCATATTTCCGTTGACACAGAATCATACCATCAAGTCTCCTAGAAATCTCAATCCCCAAGAAATATTTCAAAACACTAAGATCATTCATATGAAAAATAAGAGGAGAGATACTTCTTGAACTCCAAAGTCAGAGGGAAAGAGAACCCAACAATAATCAAATCATCAACATAAACCAAAGCATGGAGAGAAACACCATCGCACAAAATAGGTAAACAAAGAGTAATCCACCTTACTCTGGATAAAGCGAAAAACACGGGGCTTCAACAAGCTTAGCAAACTGATTTTTGGGCACCTGACGAAGACCATAAAGAGATATACGAAGGTTACAACCAGACTTGGCACAAGAAGAGTATAACTAGGAGGTGGCCGCATATACGCCTCCTCATCCATATTCCCATGCAAAAACACATTGTGTGCGTCCATATGATGAAGATCCCATCCATGAATAACTGCAACTATTAAGAAAAGACGATCTGAGCTCATCTTGACAACCGAAGTGAAAGTTTCGGTATAATCAGTGCCCTTAATATGATGATTTCCCAAGACAACCAACCGAGCCTTGTATCGCTCGATCGAACCATCATATTTAAACTTGGTTCGAAACACCCATTTACTCCCAATAACATGTTTACCAAGCGGCAGAGAAGACAAAACCCAGGTATTGTTCCGCTCAAGTGCATCAATGTCATCCTTCATTTCCACTTGCCAGTGAGAATGGAAAGAGGCCTTAGAATACGTAACAGGGTCCGAGCCATTTGTAACTACAGCTAAAAATCTATTATGCTGAAGCAAAAATTATTACAAGAAAGATAATCAGCAATAGGATAACGAATACCTGAAGATGGTTCAGGTGCGGATAAGAGAGTAGTCCGGGGGAGGTTATTGAGCAAGTAGCAGTGCTACATAATCCTTCAACTTAATTGGTGGATGACGAATGAGAGTACTAGGTGGAAGAGTAGGTTGTGGTGGGGGGGGAGACAACTCAATCTCAGAGTCGGATTGATCAACCAGCTCAGCCCGCGCTAATCACCGTCCTCGTGCTGATATCCTATAATATGCCCAACTTTTTGGTAAGCAAAACTAGACATTTTAAAGCAACGGTTAATTTAGAAAAAAAACAATAAGTTGCAACGCAATTTCGGAATGAACAAAACACAGGAAACGATAATGTCTCCAATGTATAAGTTCCCGTGTTGAGTGGCAGTAGAAATAGATCCATCAGGTAGAATGACATCAACATTATTAGCAGGCTCAAGATCATGTAGAAGATCCCTGACACCAGTCATATGATAGAAAGCTCCGGTATCAAGAATCCAAGGTAAAGTATGCTTACCTAACATATTGTCAGTGGTATTCATCTTAGAGGACATGTTAAGAATCATACTCTATTGTTCTTTGGATTAGGGAAGATCGAAAGCTGCCTGATCAACATCGGAGAGGATGGCGGCGGCGTTGTCCATCGATGGAGTAGTGACGGTAGCAAGAGAGGATCCTCCGAATGGCACGGCTACAGGGGCACGAGTTCGTTGGTTCTGAATCCTAGGACCTGATCTCGTCGGTCTATTTTCGACAAACCAATTGGGATAACCAGTTATCTTGAAGAAAGTAGTTATATTGTGGCCTTTACGGTTGCAATGAGTGCACATGAGGCTCTTCCGATCAATAATAGCGGTGGGGAATTTCTTGAGGCAGCGGCGGTCGACGGCAGAGGCGCCGGTCGACGGGCGGCAAAGACCATTGTGTCCGAGGTGGATTCACGGGCATTGACGATAGTCTTGTGATGCTCATCCTGAATTGCAAGAGAGTGAACATGGCCAATATAAGTAAATGGATCTTGCGCTAGAATGTGAGATTATAGAGTATGATAACTATCATCGAGACCAATGAGAAACTGATGAACCATCTCGTTCTCACGCTCTTTGATAGGAGTAGCAGCAGCAGGACATACACAGGTCTGAGGTGGCAAGTAAGCAAATAGTTCATCCCAAAGTTTCTTACATCTCCCATAAAAAGCATAAATAGCCTGACCATTCCGACAACAATTATAAATGGCCGCACGAATCTCACACATGCACAGACCGTTACCAACAGAAAAATGCTGCTTAAGGCAATCTCAAAGCTTCTTAGCAAACGCACAATAAGTAATAACAGTACGAATGGAAAGATCAAGAGTTTGCACAATCCAACCAACAAGCATATAATTCACACTATTTCGGTCATTATAAAAATGTTCACCAGGTAAGGGCTAAACAATAGATCCATTAAGAAAGCCAAACTTACGTTTTGCAGAAAAAACATTAAGAAAAGAGGTACTTCATTCATTAAAGTTACCACCCTTTAAGATCATCGGAGAAATAGTCAAACCTAGATGATCTGACAGATGCACATAGTAGGGATGAGTGAGAGGAAATACATGAGGGGAGTCACCGACGGACTGGCGGATGGCCTTAGCGGCAACGACAATCATTGCTTAAACCGCAACCTGGAATATGACAGGGTCGACCACGGGCAGATCGGGAAAACTGGGCATGCTGGGAACATGGCGGGGAGGCAGCAGAACTCCGGAATGGAGATTTTGAGCAGCGACATCAGCTCCAGGGAGTTGGATCGGTGGAGAGGGTACTCCGACGGGAAGTCCCTGGGCGGCGACACCTCCAACATCGAGCAAATCTGCAGTGGTGCGTGGATCGGCTCCGATGTTCGTAACGGCATCACCGGCAGCTGCAACATCAAGGTCAATGTCTTCAATTTCAACTTGGTTATAAAGATCTATCACAGCGGCAGGAAGATGAAGATGACGACAACCCAAAATTCGTCAATGACGACGACAAGGATTAGCTGCGGGGACGCCTGAAGAGGAACGAGATGGTGGTATTGACACGTGGGCGCATGTAGCGGTGGCGGAATGGACTTATTTCGAATCTTGGGAAATTTAGGGTTTTGGGACTTTTAGCTCTGGTTCCATGTAAAATGTGAACAGTTGAGTTTATTTATGATATAAGGGTACAATATATAGTGTACAATTTACAGAATCACAAATGGAAACAAATTCTATATAAAGTACAAGATTTACACAAAATATAACGAAATATCTCCTTAACAGATCTTAAAAAACCGCAACACCACTTGATCTACGATATAAGCAGTTCAAACTGTAAACACATTGAAAAATACATATTTGAAGCTTCCAAATTAATAGAATTACATAAACACAAACATAAATACGAAAACACGATCTATACAACCAGTTTGAGATTAGAACATTGTCGCGAAAAACTAAATTGAGTGATCATTACGAACCGAACACAACAATCTAATATATCAGGTTGAAAAACAATACTAATGTATGTAGATAAATTCATACTTATTCAATAGCATAAACTATCAAAGAATATCAATTGAAAAATTACCATTTCTCCATCTCCCCATAATGTGAAGAGGGGGAAAAAGATTGAAGAAAAAAGTTCGAGTTCATGAGAGGGAGAGTTATATTTTTGTAAGTTGAAATGTGTTCAGATTATTGAGTGAAAAGAGTAAAAAGTTGAATGATGATCTAGGATGATGTTTTTTTTTGCCACAAAAGTAAAAGTGACAATTTTTGAAATACATACTACCTCTGGTCTTCTATTTATGTTTTCATTTTTTCCGACAAATTTCAAGACATATTTGACCACCGATAACTTTAGTTAAGTACAATAACATATTGTAAAATTTATTTTTTTAGAATCTACATGTTGTGAAAAATCCAAAAACATTTCACTGTTATTGCATATGACAAAATTTATCAACGGTCAAATATGTCATAAAAAATTATGGTCAATGGAGACTATTAAGGGACCGGAGGGAGTATGAAAATGACAAGTGTATCAAGTTAAAAAAAAAAAGAGGAGTATCAATTTTAAATTTTATTGAACTGCGGTTAAGTCGGTTAAATCTACGTGATTTACTCTCGGTCTGATTCGTGGAGAAATGGACCCGAAATTCGGGCCTTCGCAGAATCCAACATCAAGCACATGCGGGCAATTTCAGAATTCAGATGGTACGCGTTGCGGCCACGCTCTGGAGATAAAATAGATTCCTAAATTTCAAGAACACGAGTGCCGCCACGTGTCCCCCCTACCTGGCATCCTCAGCATCGCCCCAACCCCCCTGATGACGCTCTTCTCTTCCATAACTCTCTCCTCCTTTCCCCCATTACTCTCTCTCACGCACTAACACACTTTAGAATCATCCACCTGCGGGTAATTTTAATTTTTCCCTCATCATTTTCCCTTTTCTTTTATATTTTTATATATATGTTTTTGCAATCTCTTAATACTAAGCTGGTGGAGCTTGGTGCAAGTGTTGCAATCGGTTGATGATCAGGTTTTCTTGTATAATAATTTTTGGCAGGAAAGTGGAGGCGGTTGTTCGCGCCATCGGAATTCAAAATCGACCCGTTTTCCGGTATGTGCGGTTCGTGATTTCGTTATTTTAACGATGATGGCTATTGGTTCTTGCGTGTGATTATGAAGTTTTAATAATTTCTTGATAATTAGGGTTGCGGTGGTTCATTTCCGGAGTCTTTGGGTGTAGTTTTAATTTTTTTGCAAGTGGATTAGAGTATTGCGTGGATGTTTGATGAAATATGGCGAAAAGAGGTCCGTGTTTTGGCGAAATTTTCTATTTCTTGTGGCTGGCAAGCTTTGGTACTGGTTTTAGGGTTATTTGATGGGATTGTTTTGAATTGATAAGCTGAAAGTTCTGAGAAAAGGTGATTACATGTGTAATAAAAGGAGTGGAACTTTAGAACTGGAATCTGAGTGTCCTATGAACCTGATGG
>JAULKM010020008.1:0-14275 GCA_032355605.1 Rubia tinctorum
TATTTTCTCTCTGGTGGATTCCAGAACCAAAACCTAGAGTTTGTGCTTGCAGACCTTAATTGTTCTTCAAGATTCGTGCTTGCGAATCTCTTTGACTTTCTGACTGCGTCACCAATGGACTTCTGATATACAAATTTCGTTCCAAATTATATCACATTTAATCGTCGGTTAGTCGGTTACCCAACTACGCACCGACCTTATCTTTTGATAATATTCAATTATCCATTTGTGCACTACGTATAGTTTACATATCTATTAAACGTTTTGGTAAAAGCTGACAAAAAGTAGTCATTCTAATTATCACACTCGGAAATTGATCTATATTCTCTCTAGGACTCTCTTCTTTTCACTTTGACAAAAACTGTTCTTTGTAGATCACACACGGTAAATTATATGGAACACATTGGTATACCATGAGTATCGCATTCCATATATATTTTGTGTATTTAAAATTATAATAATGTACATTCTCTTATGTGAGATTGTGCATTATTATAATTAAATTATGATTACTACTCGTATATAAATGTAGAATGCACAAATAATAGTTTTGAAACGCACATTCTAAAGTTTTGTAATGTATATGATGTAAGAATTACAATACTATAGCCAGAAAAAAACTTTCTAGATGAATCTACCCACTTCAGATTTTAAATGAAAACAAAAACATGATAAAATCATGTGACACAAGACAAATCCATTTTTCCCTATCTTCCCTTCCCATTCATCTAAAACACCTTTTCACTATCTTTATCATTACTCTATAGAAAATCACAATGTTAACTGAAAATTAAAAACAAAAATGGGATACATACAAGTGAAGTAAGGACAAATCGAACCCCCTCAATCTACTACTCTCATCTCACTCCATTTTAATAATATACCATATATACATACATACATATATATATATATTCCACGCTTCCGTTCATTTTGCATAACCATAACCTCCAGCACGTACCCAAATTCTGAAGCAAAAAAACCTGTTTTGTGATCAACACACAGTCGCAAACTCTACTGTGTGCCGCCTTCTACATCTTCGTATAAAAACTCCACTTCTGCAACACTAATGGCTTCTAGCACCAAGAAGATGAAGCCTCACCAGCCGCTCTACAATTTCCTTGAGGAGCTCCGGTGGACCCGTAACACCCACTCCCAAACCTCATTCCATCGTCGACCAAGTGGAGGAGCCAGTGCCAAAAGTGGATGACGTGGGGAGTGATTCTCAAATGCCGCCATCCCAGAAAAATGTCGGTAACGGCAGAAGCGAAGGCGGCGGTGATACAAGTTCTGGCAACTAGGGGTGAGATCGAGTCGATCCGAGCCCGATCATCACCAGGCTCGAGCTCAGCTAAAAAAGAATATGTTCGAGCTCGGCTCGAGATCGACTCGAGCCTAATTTTTGTGATCAAATTTGGCTCGGTTAAAATTAGCAAAGCTCAAAATCGGCTCGTGTTTGGCTCGTAACTGGTAACTGAGCTTGATTTTGAGCTCATAAGCTCGATTACAGCTCGAAAGCTCGATTACAAGCTCGAAACTAAATAATTAAAACTGAAATTTAATTCACTACACACATGACACAAAAGACATACTTCTAGGAGTTTAATAAGTTTGCTCTAGAGCTGATCGAGCTTCTTATATAGTTGTTCGCGAACATAAATGAGTTGATTAGCATTATGTTTGTTTATGTTCGTTTATTAATCGAGCCTAAAATTTTGTTCGTGTTCGTTTATGTAATATATGAACGATCACGATCCGATCTATAAGCGAGCTGATCCCGAGCTTGTTCACTAACATGCGTGTTCGTTCTTACCCCTACTGGCAACCAGGGGTCTACTCGATCGAGAGGAGCGGCGGCGGCGGGCAGCAACGGAGGGTCGAAGAGGCAGCGGAAGGCGGCGGAGGATAAGGGGAAAATTTGTATTTCTCTCACAAAGGATGAAATCGAGGAGGACATATACTCCATGACTAGAGCTCGATCCTGGAGACCAATAAAGCGTCCAAAAAATGTTCAGAAACTGATCGATGTATTAATAATTCTTCCTTTCAATTATTAGTTACACTTTTAGTGTGTGTTGACTAGGTTGTTGCATTTTTACAAGGTCAAAAATTCTATATGTTGCAGAATGTTTTTCTGGCATTGAATTTTGTAGGGATAAGCGCTCAATCTTACTGTGTTCATGATTCCTTGGTATGCTTTGGTTGCAATGTACGAGGTTTAGAATGGCCATATGAATGCATGTCTTGATCAATGAAAGCTTATTGATTTAATTAACTTTTGTTGCTGTGTTTTATTCAGAGGTAGATTGATGGGATTAAGCTGATGATGTCATGTTCTTGGAAAGTTTTGGTTAAGAACGATGAGTGTGTGTTTGGTTTTCTTTGCTAAATTTTCTTGATTGGTTGATGAATTGATCACATTTGTCGCAGATGTTAATGATGTTTACTTATGAAGTGTTGATGCTGTTTATGGACATATAATATGCATAGTTTTGTGAGGAGAAAGATTTAAATTTAAAGTCATAAGTTATCTATAACAAGATCATCTGGAAGCTTTTGCTTTTCATGTTGTAAGTTATTGAAAATGTTTGATTTTGGAGCAAAAAAATATACGTTAGTATTATGCTATGACCGAAACTAATGGCATTCAGGCAATCAGTTTCTATCGAGAAATTATTGTCTTGAATGCTTATCACAAATTCTATAATCCTATCAATTTCTATGATTTCAGCATGTAAGATAGATGAAGTGACTGTTACAATTGTTGTGGATTTGATTAATTAAGTCTCTGTGATGGTTCCTGATAACTATCCTAATACCATAGGCTTTGGAAATCCCATCCCAATTAGAATTAGTGAAGTATTTACTAATCAATATTTGATTGTGGAACCCCCTATCTAGCCTCTAGAATGTTGGATTATGCAATCCATCGTTTAACCAAGTGTAAGTATTTCCTACCTTGTTAATGTGTTGTAGTTCATTGTTAATAATGAAGTTATTAAAGTCGTTAATGCTAGATATTTTAGGATTAGATGGGCTTTAGTATTCGTTAATGGAAGCTTTTAAGTTAAAATCTCCTATATAGATTTTGTCTTGAAGTTGCAGTGATTCTACATCAGCTCGTAGCAATCTACATTATGCTCTTAGTTCTCAGACCATATATGAAGAAATCGTGTATAGAATTTTTTTATTAAAGTGAATACTTATTGCTAAAAATTGATTATTATCCTTTATCAAGGAGAATTTGTAAGTTCTGGTTCCACATTAGCCATATATTTCTGGATAAAGAGAACATGCAATTATTGAAATTTACCATTAGCCTATATTTGTTCCATTCTTCTTTTTTGTGCATCGGTTCCGTTATGCAAAGTAGTTCAACTGAGTGTACCTGGATTAATTTCTTAAGCCTAGACATATATGTTTCCATATCTCCGAGATTCCAGATTAGCAAATTATTTTTAGTTTCTGAGCTCCTAGAAGATTATTTAAGATTTATCTTGTTTATTTGAGCGAATAATTAAGGATTTTTTTATTATGTACAGTTGTTTATGAAATTTCATAGTGGGAATTGACTTGGTCAATCCATAGTACTTTAGAACTTGAGGAGTTGTCATTGTGTGGAGATTTGTCATTATTTAAAGATTTCCATTCCTTTGATTGTTCCTCTGAGTTCAGTGGAAAAAAATAGTTCTCTGGACTAATTAACTTTTTGCAAGACGGTAGTAAATGTTATTTAGACTTAAGAGAGTTGGCAAAGAATTTAGGGCTCAAATTCTAGAGATCATATGCAGCATATTTTCTATAGTTGGTTGTTTCTTGAAGACAACCTTGTCCCTGTTTTGATACCTTGTAAAGTACAGAAATGTTATGAGATACAGAAATAGAGTATTAGTTTGTTAGGCAATATTATTTATAATGGATGGATAACCTGGGAGAGTGTCATTATTAGTAGTAAAGTTAAGGTTTTCATTTTGTCTAAGATTACTATATGAAAAACTACCAGTATCAAATTGCATTATTGTTAATTTTTTGGATTTCAACAACTGCTCGATGGATGATTTGAGGTTATCCAATTGATCAAATAGGTCAAAAGTTCATCATCATGTTTAGATATCTGCTGATTAATAAAGGGATTGTTATTTCCTTGTGTCATAACTCTACTAGTGAATTGTATCTGATTATTTAAGGAATTATTAATTGGTTTCCATTGATTCTTTTCAGTGTTTTTAGATAGGTCATTGGCACAAACAAGAAAGTTGTTTTTGTTTATTAGATATTTTCCACAATTATTCACAAGTCCGCATTTAGATATGTTCATGACCCAATTTCCTACATTCACTACAGTAAAATTGGATGTCCTCATATTCAATATTAAATTTCTCATTATTGAACACAAAACCTAACATGATGTAGACTGACAGTTTGTTCTGCACAACAACCTCGATACAGAGCTTCATAGCGGATGGATTTTTTAGTGCCTCAATTACTGCATCAATTTTGATGTAGGTACCCAATTTCTTTCCAATTGCTTCAGTCAAATCCCAATAGAATTGGGTTTTAAAGAAGAATTAGGATAGAATCGGTGTTAAACCCAAGAACAACTTTCTTGAAATGTAGGGGAAATTTTCTAAACAAATTTTTGTTAGAGTCTAAAAAATCCTTTTTGAACATTGTTATGATATATTTGAACAATGTAGTCTTGCAACAATACAACTTTATGTATAAATAAATCAAGAAACTCTTTGTATTTTATGGTTCAATTAATGAGGTGAGACTAAAGATGTGGCATAAAAAAGTAAATACACACTGCCCGAATTTTGCACGCTAGTTATACACATTTCGAGACAGTCAATCTTACTTTTAAACTTTCCGTTTCACAAAGTTTAGCAAAATTTACATGAATTTAGTATATAAAATCTTAATTTAAGTCGTACTATTACTAGTCAGCACTATAATAAGGTGTAAAAATTAATGTGAATTTGGTGCAAACAATCTTATTTTAAGTACTCATACTTGTACCCAATTGCCTCTCAAAATATGAATTTTATTTAAATGTTATGTAACGAATCTTTCTTTTAAAAGTTGGCACAATAAAAGTACCAAATTTGCACGAATTTGAGTACAATAAACTCTCTCTATTTATGAATGGATCAAGCAACTAATGTATTCTATGGGTCAAAATTAAAAGTGCACACAAGTACTTGTGCTTCGGAGCAAAAAATACAAGAGTTGCAAGAAATGCAAATTAAAAGTGCAATACTATTAAAAAAATTACTTGTCTTAATTTAGCGAATTTGGCATTATAAGAAATGCCGATTTTATGTAACTTTTGAGCAGATAGTCCATCTTATGTTTTTATTTGATGTTACACAAAAAATATGTGGATTTTACGTATGTTCGGTGCAATTAGTTCTTCGTACTTTTAAATTTGGGAATACAAAAAAGAAATACATATGGTTCATCTAACTTTTGAATTTGGTGTCAAATTTTTCTTTTAGATTGGGCGTTATACCAAAAAAATGAATTTTACATAAGTTTAGTGCATACAATCATACTTTATGTCTTACCTTAACGGTTTGGCATTATCTAAAACAACTTTTTGTTCTCTTTATTCCACATTAAAAAATTCCCTATGTTAATTGAAAATTAAAACAAAAATGGGATACATAAAAGTGAAGTAAGAACAAATCGAACCCCCTTAATTTATTACACTTCTCTCACTCCATTTCAATATCATACCATATATATACTCCTCGTTTAGGATTATTCTCCATAGCCATAACCTCCACCACGTATACACAATTACACAGTGCGCAGATTCTGAAGCAAGGAAACCCAATTTTGTCTACATACAGTCACACACTCTATTATGTGTCGCTTGCTTCTTGCTCGAAGAAAAACTTTGCTTCTGCCATAGTGGCGTCCAGTAACACCAACAAGATGAAACCCTACCGGCTGCTCCACAATTTCCCTGTGGACCTCCGCCGGTCCCCCCCCCCCCCCCCCCCAAAACCTTATCCATCATTCTCCATTACCATAATATACTCCCCACATGTTACACATGGTCACTCACTACACGAACCCAAATCGCATAATACAATTTTCTCTACACATAGTCACACATTACAATGTGTTGCTTGCTTCGCGTTCAAGAAAAATCTCAGCTTAGACGTTAGTCCATCAATTACTAAAATTTTCTAAATTTATGTAATCTTGATTCAAAAACTTTTACTTTGCTTATAAATAGGTCAAGTAACTTTTATATTTTATCCATTCATTAATACGATGATGGAAAATGTGATATAACAATAATATATGTATATTACTCGAATTTTGCACGCTAGTTTTAAAATATAGTTGTCCCGTCTGAACTCATACTTAATTTTTTAGTGAAACTCGCACTAAAATTTATAAAAATCATGTGGTAAAAACAATTAAAACACCTTATTCCACAAGAAAAATTAAAATTTTATGTAAAAATACAAATTTTATGTAAGTTTGGTGCAAGTTTGGTGCAAATAGTCCATCTTACTTTAAATTTGACGTTACATAAAAATTATGAATTTTACATAAGTTTGATGCAAATAGCGCTCATCTTAATTTCGGCATTACACAATGATTTGTAAAAAAATATGTGAGCTAAGTATATACAATCTTACTTTTAAATATTATTATTATAGTCTAGAATTATAAAAATATGTAAAATTCATGTGAATTTAGTGCAAATAATCTTATTTTAAGTACTCACACTTTAACAAATTTGCGTTCAAAATATGTCAGTTTGGTGTAAGGAATTTTACTTTTAAAATTTAGCATAGTAAAAAAAAAGTACGAAAATTGCACGAGTTTGAGTACAATGAACTTTCTCTATTTATGAATATAGATCAATGAATTCTTGTATTTATTTGTTCATTCAATGGGTCGAGATTAAAAGTGCGGTATAAAATATTAATTAAATAATTATTGCCTGAATTTTGATACATGATGGACTTTTGATGTACAAACTTCATTCAAAATTATATCACACTTAATCCATCGGTCAGTTGGTTACCCAACTACACACCGACCTTATCTTTTGATAATATTTTGTGTTTAATATTCATTTATACGTTTTTGCCCTATGTATATTTTACATATTTATTAAGCATTTTCGTAAGCACAGACAAAATGTTGTCCTTGTAATTATTATACTTAGAAATTGGTCTATGTCCTCTATAGAACTCTCTACATTTCACTTGTTTAACAACATTTCTTCCTAGATTACACATGGTAAATTATATGGTATCCTTGGGGTTCTAAGAGTATCTTATCCTCGGGGTCCTAAGCGTATCCTATCCTCAGAGATGTCTTGTGTATTTCAAATAGTACAGATGTGCATTCTCTTACGTAAAATTGTACATTATTACAAGTTTGGTGTAAGTTTGATGTGAATAGTCCATCTTACTTTTAAATGTGGCATTACACAAAAAAATATGAATTTTACATAAGTTTGATGCAAATAGCTCTCATCTTAATTTTAACATTACACAACGATTTGTAATATATAACGTGAATTTAGTATATACAATCTTACTTTTAAGTCTTACTATTATGGTCTGGCATTATAAAAAGATGTAAAATTTATGTGAATTTAGTGAAAATAATCTTATTTTAATTACTTGTAGTTTTAACAAATTGGCGTTCAAAATATGTAAATTTGATGTAAGGAATTTTACTTCTAAAAGTTGACATAATAAGAAAAAATGTACAAAACTTGAACGAGTTTGAGTACAATGAACTTTCTCTATTTATAACTGGATCAGCAACTCTTGTATTTTATTCTTCATTTAATGGGTGCAAATAAAAGTGTGGCATAACAAAATTAAATGAGTACTTCCTATATTTGATATTTATTGAGTTCAGATAGGAGTGACAAAATAAACATGTAACCCGCAAGCAAGCGAGTTGTTTATGTTTAAATCCGGTCTGATATGGGTAAAAGGGTAATAGGTAAAATAGATAACATATCAAGTGGTAATTAATCCATCAGACGTTCCTAAACTTCCGGTACCGAAAGACATAATAGGTTCCGATACCTGGTCTTACATTGGAGACTGGTGTTTGCGTTCCTACGTCGGATGTCATTTCCGGTCCAAAACTATTTTTGTGACTATATTAATGTCTTACGAATAGTAAACTTGCAAGTTCATAAACCAAATCAGCGGTAATGGTTATGAGACAAAAACCCAGAATCGTGCCTTTTTAAAAAAAATTGTAGGTCGTTGACGAACACCTTCCGAAACTGGAAGCCCAGTCGGCTGGAATGGTACAAGATTTCATTCATGGCTATGACCCCATAAATTATACTCAACAACAATACAATTTCGATTGAATATTGTACACATTGTGTGAGCTTACAAAAATGTATAGATAATGCTAAACAAGCAAGTATCTATACATAGGAGTATATTTCACTTTGATTTCTATTCATAAATAACATGTCAATTCCTAAGGCTACTTAACACTCAACAACGAGATGTAGTTTCAACAAAAATCTATAGGTTAGGCTAATCAAGTAACTATCTACAGATATGAATAGAAAATATGTGAATTCAATTCCTCACCATACATGTCACGAGCGTTGAGAAATATGCTAAGGTACCACATTCAGAGATCCAGAAGTTGCGGATGGTACATTAACTAGATGTCTTCCCAAACAATTTCTTTCATTATTGATGTCATCTTGTGAATATGGCTTAGAATCCTTTGGGAATATCTATGCGGATTTTAAACAATATTAGTTTTATGTGGTAGTTTATAGAGGAAGAAAAGTAGACATAAGTACTGAAAAATATTCACTTTATCAATTTCTAGGAACGAACTCCACTGCATATAACATTATGTAGTACCAACAATCCCATGTTTTTCCTTATTTCTTGTACTGATATTTAGATAATATTATGAGTAAATAATAATTAACAACTTTAAATTAATTGTAAATGTTTATCGAATTTGATATTTTGATTTGGACTACACTTAAGCCCTTTGTCACATTCAACCCATCGAATGCACTCTCCAATATATCCACAAAATCTTGTTAAGGTTGAAAGTGCAACGGATCCATCCAGCACACAAGCTTGTTATCCGGTAAAATCAAAATTAATCTCCAATGATCATTACATACAAACATGTATTTTAATAAAATATTTACTCAAACCCTAATATCAAAGGCCACGTAGGAAATATAAATTGAAAAACATCGGCTATCAGAGAAAGGTGCAATGAATAATTTCTTATCCTTGGCGGCCTATGCTTTTTCGAACGTAATCAATATGGTCTTGCCTCGAACACCCAATCCCTTGGGTTATCAATGAACACTGATACCCTACCCAAATATTCTGCCTTTGATTAGCAAAAGTAATACATGTACCTTAGACATAGCATTTCGAAGATTAGAGATTAATAAATATGAAACTTAAGTAAAACACGATAGAAAAAAGTTTGAAAATGAAAAACGCACTTACAATATAAAATAAGGACATGATTGTTCGGTTGACTTGGTCACACTTTCATAATTCCTCGAGATCACTCCACATTGCAGTTATGTCTCGATTTCTTCCAAATACACATTCATTCTCTGAAAATGTGTATGTGGATTTATGATGGTGTGGGTTAATCCAATTGAACAAAACATGGATGAAAGGCAGAGAAGCCTTTTGGACTTGTGGACTTGTTATAGTGGGTTTTGTGATGTTAGTCTCCTTTGAAATTGTTTTCTTTGTCTGTGACCAGCTAACCTTTAAATGGCCGTCTTTCGTAGGATCGATGAATACTAGACGTGGAAGCCAAAGAAGAAAAATCCATTGAGTGGTTCCTACCTCCCTATAATCTCCTTACGGCATTGGTAAGCTAGCATTTTCCACCAAGGGTTTCTCCATTGTTATCCTTGTGATTCCATCACTATCCCAGGAATGAACCTCTACCACCAGTTTTTGGAAGTCTAGCACCGATTTTGGGGGTCAAAAAAACCAGTGCCTAAGTAGAAGTGAAACATTTTCACTGGTTTTTAAAAAATCGGAGCTAAATTTAGCACCGGTTTTCATATTAGCATCGGTCTTAAAACCCGGTGTTAAATTAACAACAATTTTATGGACTATCGAGTAAAAAACCAGTGTTAATTTGGGGCACCAGTAATTTTTTTAACTGGTTCAAAAAACCGGTGGTAAAATTGGAAACGGTTTTTTCTTTGCAACGGTTCAAAAAAACTGGTGTTAAAATTGCAACCGGTTTTTTATTTGCACCAGTTCTTAGAAACCGGTGGTTAAATTGGAATTGGACATTGACCATAGTTGCGCGCAGCTGCTCTATTCCATTTGGCAAAAACAAAACTAGAATTGGGCGGTGACAGCAGCTGCTGTATTAGTTCAATTTAGGAAAAACAATATAATGGAGCGCTGACCGCAGCTGTGCGCAACTACTTTATTAGTTCGATTTGGGGAAAAACATTATAATTGGGCTCTGACCGCCACTATGCACAGCCGCCCTAATACTTCACTACAAACATTAAAACAGTGTAACAACATATAAATGGTCACATCTAGCAACATAAAAAACATTTCCACGACTAGCAACCTCAAAAAACTGGAAGGGAAAAAGACCCAAAAATAATAATTTAGTAGTGCATTAATTTAATAATAATATTACCTTAAAATTTTAAAATATAGAAATAAAACCAAAAAACCGACATTAGAGTTATCGTATCATTCTTCTTATGTTTCTATGATGTTGTCATCCCAGACCTACATTGACCAGACCACAACTATGATTTTGGAAGTTTGCCTGAAATCTGTATTAGAAAGTGGACTCCGGTTCTGGGATGTGGCGTTCGAGAATGACTTACATGATGCATGCCTGTTTTTCTGGTGTACCAATGTACATGAATTGTGTTGCCTCCCTTATCATAACTGAATCTACATGCAGAGGCTGCAAGAACAAGCACCGGTTAGTCGAAAAATGAAAATATGACTGATAAAAAATGAAAGATTTCAGTACCTGGTGAATGTCTCCCACAAAATGGGATAGGAAAAGCAGTGCCTGGGCAAGATTATATGTTCATTTATCATCAAGTTGTGCAAATTAACATTTCATTAGCTGTACATTTTTTACTAGAAAGGAAATGAGGAAGACAAAAGATGGCACATCGAGAAGCATTTTCTTTCCCATAGTATGACCATTCAAAGCATGACCACAAAGACAGATCTCTCTCCATCAAACACACACAAACAATTCAAAGTGTGACCATTCTTTTCAATATTGAAGAAATGCATAAAGAGATGCAACAAAACACCCAATAATTCTGAGTAACTCATAGGTTTCGTAGGAGAGATTGAGAAACTTAAACCGAACTCATTCATAGTGAAATCAAAACAATTATTTGGTTGATTACAGTTATAGAACGTCAATCGTGGAAACTTAGAGTATCAGAGAAATACCGAATTCAGATCAGTGTATGAATAGGCAACTTAGAGTATCAAAGAACCTTCAGTAGCAGCAGCTCCATGCACTCAATGGATTCAGCAGATTTTGGTTGCACTAGAAAAGTGGGATGAAATCATATCACATTAATCAACTTCTAAAAATATCTCAATGTTCAAATCTTTATAATTCTATCATTATTCAGACTGAACAGTGTCAATCATATATCAATTTAAATGTTCCACAAAAACATGGAAAACCCCAAGAACATACCACCAACAAAAAAAAGAAAATATCATGAACAACCTTAATGAAGTACATGTTCACTTCCCTCAAACAATCTATATCAGTATTCGCCCAGCTTATGCACTAACTTGAAACAAATGAATCATTCCAACATGAGATAAAAAATTCTTACCAATGTCCTTAGAACATAAATACAAAAGAATGAGGGAAAATAAATACTTCATAAATGACAACTTATTGCGAGCACTGTGCAAACATTTCACACAAATCCATTATGGTCCCTTAATGATATGCTTTCTTTGTAGCTTGCTAGGATTACAATCAGTAAGGATCTAATAAGCTCATTTCTCTGTAGTATTATTGCATCATTTTCTTGATAGTGCTAGCACTGGAGATGCCATTACAAGATATGCCTTCTAACTTTAATAAATGATTAAAAAAAATACTGAACTACCAAGAAAATCAAAATACTTGAATCATAATCAATCTCATCAAGTGGCTCCACTTCTCTGTAGCTAGCTTCCCCTGAAAGTACAAACAAAAATTTGTTAAACTCACCTTCTTGACTTTATTCATGATAGAAAATCTCTTCAACCATGACCAAACTCTCTACCGAAAAATTGTTTACCAAAAAAATTGCCTTCTTAATTGCTTCATGATAGAAATTTTTTTACCACCTCAGCTGTGGTGCTCTTCTTGGCGAGAAGACTGTCGACCAAAAACACTACCTTGAGCTCTAGTGGCATGGCGGAGCGGCTTTGCCAGAAGTGTTGTTGGCGTAGATCTGGATGGTGTGTTGGAGCTTCTTTGCCTCGATCAGTGGACTGCCGACTCGCCGGAGTTGTTGGCTTTGTTCGGACATGGCTGGAGGATACGGTTCAGGGAGGATACGGGTCGTGTGGATCGGAACCCGACTCAAGAGTAACTCCGGCGAGAGGAAACACTAGTGAAGATAAAGAATGAGAGATCGTTGCGTTTCTGGCCTAAGCGGTGAGCGGTGGTGAGGCAGTTCTGCAGAGGCGAGTATGTGGTGATGAGTAGCGTTTTGAATTAAGAAGAAGAGATTTTCGTGGATTAGTGGTGAAGGAAGAAAGAGTCAGTTAGAAAATAGGTTTAGAAGCAATTTATATGATTAAGTTTTTAGGTATCTTTTAGGCTGAAGAGTTTGAGCTTAGAAAAGGCTCACCGCAAATGATGCGTTAGTGTATCATTAAATCTATACACCAACTAATAACATTGGTCAACGCAACATTTAATAAAATCAACAACTTTGAAGCAAAATAAACTCATTCAATAAAATAACTGCAAATGATGACTTAGTGTATCAAAAATTTGCAACAAAATTATATACGTGTCTGCTGTTTCTATCATTTTAATAGAGTATTGCAAATAGTTTGTCATAATTTTGAGACATAAGAAAAGGTGCTGCATAAATGTCATAAGATATATCACGTATAAATTAAATGACATAAAAATGTCGCAATATATCATCTAATTAAGACACTTTTAAGAAAGTATCATAAGTGATTTGTCGTAATCTTGCGTCATTATGGAAACTGTCGCATATATATCACAAAAAAGATGGCACGACAAAGAAACGACACAATAGTGAAAGTCAAGTAAGGTTTGACCGTCGTAAATTTTATTTTAATTTCTTATAACCTCTCTCTTTCCATAACTTATGAAAAATTACGTTATGGCCCAAAATTTTGTTACGACATTATACTTCTCTCCAAAATACATGATTTTTATTATTCTTGGCTAAAATATTGGAAAGCGCTAGTACATGTTATAGAGTAAGTTAGATTTGATTACTTTGAAATAAGAAAGGGAAATCGAAAAAGATTACGAATATGTTCTTGTGCTTCATTGTTAATAAATATTCCCTTTAGGTATTAAAAATACAAGGAGGGTGAATAGAGTATCATCACGTTCGAGCAGATTTCATTTTGGAGTTATGAGTAAAGTTTTTACTTTTTACACTTAGCTCCCTCCAAGAAATTTAGAATTGTTGAATAATAAAATTGCCGACACCAAAATTCAATTGAATAATATACAATCGCGATTTTGCGATTTGGGCATGTATGGGTGAATGGAAGAGACTTGAAAGTCAACATTAATAACTTGTACACAATTTTGACAAATTATACTGTGGCCCAAAATTGTGTTTCCCCATTATCCATTGCTTCAAAATACATGATTTTTTGTTATTCAAACATTTATATTATTATTTATATTAGGTCAATAAAGGTTGATCGTTGATTAAGTTAAGTCAACCTAGTTATAGTTAACCTAGTTATAGTTAAAGTCAACAAAAGAAGTGAACGATTTTTAAAGTCAAGAAAAAAAAAATTTGGCTTAGAGCAGTTGTGTGCAGCTGCACCAATCTCATCATATTTTGGGCAAAATTTTAAAAATATTTGGCAATATGTTTTTGAAATTTTGGTAGGAAAATTGAATTTTAAAAATATATAACACTGATTTTTAGAAAACCGATACCAACTGTTCGTTCGTACCAACATGACTAACTTCCACATAACCATTTTCAATGCACTCACGAATGAAATGAAAACGA
>JAULKM010020018.1:0-14275 GCA_032355605.1 Rubia tinctorum
AACCTTGAATAAGTAATCCAAGAACTTGCCGACTTCTTCTTAAGTTCTTCATTATGAAGGCGATCAATCAAACCATTTAATGCAGCATCTCTAAGCTTCATTCTTGACCTTGTCATAGGACCAACCATGTTGCTTAGAGGATCACGAACAAAAACCCTTGATTGTTTGATCAAGAAGTGGAATGTATTCATTTATGGTGGTAGTCGTATCCAGATATCCATCATAGGTCCATATATATAGTAGAGAATTAGGCCTAAAAATGGCCCCAAAATGACAAAAAACCCTAGCAGCCGTAACCGGCACAAGGGGTGGAATCTGGCATGGTTCGTGCCAGCTGAGACCACACTCATTCTAGTGTGTGACATCGGCCTTAGAACGGTTCGTGGCCTCGTGCCTGCGAATTCCAATATCGTGCTGGTCTGGCCCGTGCCACCAGCCAATTGTCGGCACTCCATTTTTGCTCCTTTCAATCTGCGTCCCATGTCATTAGGCGCATCCTATCTGCTAGAACCTTATTTTGCTCAGTATCTCGGCATGGGACATTTCGTTATTTGCACCTCATCGGCTTTTTTTGGCATTGGTGACTTGAAACGGCACGGACTGTGTGAAACGAGACGTTCCACACCCATACTTAACAGAAAATTTAAAAGAGGACATAATCACACGAACGACACAAGATGACATGGCTCATGCTTGGGCTTGGAATGACTTATACTGGACCCCTGGCATGGGCTATGTTGAGTGATACGGGCCGTGCTAGGTGAGGCCCTCATGATGGCCTAGTACGGTCCATGCTGGTCGTGGCTGATTCTGTCAGCTGATTTGTTTGCCTCATTAAGGTTGAACCGTTGATCTGATTTGGGATTTCTTGAAGTTAATTGTATGCCCCCCGAGAAGAAGAATCCAATTGTGCCACCCTAAAGGTCTGATTCTTCTCGGATCTTTCCTAGGACTCTATGCAACTCCGGAAAATTATCCTTCCATTTCTTCCTTTGCCTTCTTGAACTTTAAATCCGTCTTTCTTGTAATAAATTCCATCTTCTACCATGCTTTGGAGTATGTGGCCTTCAATCTACTACCATCCTTGCGAATGCACTTCGATATCTTCTACCATTCTTGCAAATGGCCTCAATATCTACTACCACCCTTGCAGCTAACTTTCTACAAAAAGATGATAAAAAAATAGTCACAGGCAACCTACTAATGAGATGAAAATAGAAGATCTATGTGCCCGTGAACACAAAGTGTCCATTTTCTTCAATTAAATCTACAAAATTAGGGATTTAGACAAGAAAACCAATAATGGTCGTCTAATCCCTTTGTCGTGTAAACCTAATTAAACTAGCAATCCACCGAACAAAGGATGATAATAAATGTGTTAAATGCATCGGCTAACGCATGCATAATGGTTCACATCAATCCCCCCCACACTTAAACCTTTACTCATCTTTGAGTAAACAAAAACGAGAAAAGATCTAAGCAAAATGTAGCCTGCAAAGAGAAGTTAGCCAATACATTCAACTTATTACCAGGCTATCTTAGTTCCCCCAAAGAAGTAAGAATCTCACAACTCTAAAAGTCCCCAAAGATAATAAAGTAACCTAACCACCCGAAATATTGTGAAGAAAAGGTAAGTACAAAAGATAAGTGTTGAACTAGCTTACCTCATCGAATAGTCCGCCAAACGCAATCCAAGAGTTGTTGCCAAAAAACCACCAAGGATAATCCACAAGATCCTCAATTTGGTTGTAGCTAAGGATAACTCAAGATTTTCAACTTAGTTACAACAAGGAAAATGCCGAAAGATCCTCAACTTAGTTTCTGTTTTCTCTCAGTTTCTCTCATATTACTTAGGAGCCCTTTCAGGTTTTCATCCTAGCATTCACACATGCTGAGCTCGCCATCTCACTCTTTTCCACACAGCCTCTCATTTTTGCTGAGTGATATGAATCTCCTTGCTGAGTGATATGAATCTCCCAAGGGATCTCGTCCAAACCCTACTGTCCACACATAATTCAAGAGTCTAGCCCTTTGGGTATTATCAATCTCTACTTGCTCCCTAACTAGCCCGCATGATTAGTTCACAAGATTATTGATACTTAATTAACCCGCAGGATTTAGAAACAATGAAGACGCTCTAAGAAATGAGTATAACTCAAAAAAATTTAATATGTGATTGATAAAAGGTTGCACGTGTCTCGTCCATACCCCTCCTTTTATAGGGATAATTTCAAACCAAAAACCCTAATTACAATTGGAAACTAAATTGACTTATGGAATCTTTAAGAAGCTAAAACCATATCTAACTAGAATTCTTAAAATAAACCCTAATATAGCCGATTTTTCAAGAATTAAGCTTGGCAAACATTACCTTATCTAATATTACCAATTATAATTCTAATAAGAATAAAACTCCATATTTTTGAAACCCTAATGGACTGGGTCAAAAATAATAGCTCTTCAGAAGCCCACGTGGCCGAGCTATTGGACTGAAATAAAATAATGTTACTATAATTTACAAAGATCACACTAACTATTCAAAAACCCAGTGGGTAAAAAGAGTATAGTGTTCTTAATGATGTCTTTAGTTAATTAACAAGCTTGAATAATTAATCCAAGCCATATCCGACTTATTCTTGAATTCTTCATTATGAAGTTGATCTATTAATGAATTCAATGCCACACCTCTAAGTTTTGTTCTTGACGTTGTCATCGGTCCAACCATGTCACTTAGAGGATCCTGAACACAACCCTTGAATGTGTGATGAAGTCGTGGAATGTCTTTATTTATGGTTGAAGTCGTCTTGGAATCTCCATCATTCCCTCCATGGTCGAAAGGTTTTTCCCTCGGAATTGAATAATCTTCAAAGGTAAATGGAGATAAATCAGTAACATTGAAAGTAGTACTAACACTATGATTGCCCAGTAGATCAATCTTGTAAGCATTATCATTCACACGCTCTAACACCTTAAAATGACCATCACCATGCAGACTTAGTTAAGATTTCCGAGCATTTGGAAACCTCTCCTTCCATAAATGCAACCAGACCCAATCTCCCTCCATGAAACGCATAAGTCTGTGCCCCTGATTGGCTCGATCAGCGTTTTGAGCATTTGTCCTTTCAATCTTCAATCGCACCTTCTCATGCAATTGCTTAAAAAACTTAGCCTTCTTTTCCCCAAAAATTTTTTGAACTTGTTTATAATTCAAAGGATTAAATCAAGAGGTATATTTGGTAAAAATCCACAAACAATCTGAAATGGAGGTAAAGAAGTAGTAGAATGAAAAGTACTATTGTAAGAAAACTCTGCAATTTGAATGCACGCTTCTAGATTATTAAAATTTTCTAAACTAGGGTGCGTAGAAGCGCTCTCAGTGTGTGATTGGTGATCTTTGTCTGTCCATCAGTTAGCAGATGACTTGCTGTAGAAAATAACAATTTCATTCCTAACTTGAGCCACAAGGTATTTCAAAAGTAGGACAAAAATTTGACATCTCCTTCTGATACTATGGATCGGGTTAATCATTAACTGATTAGGATCGGGTTAATCCAAGAACAAAATCCATAGATATATCAACCCAAGGATGTGCAGGAATAAGTAAAGGAGTATATAAATTACGAGGCTTAGTTTTTGATTTGGCCTTCAAGCAATCAATACAATTCCGACAAATCCTATCAACTAAAAGTGCTATTTTCGTCCATAAGAAGTGTTCCCATGAAAAATTATAAGTTTTTAATGCACCAAAATGCCCCATGAGACCACCTGAATGAGCTTCTCTAACAAGTACTTCACGCATAGAACATTGAAAAACACATAACCTATTATTCACGAACAAGAAACCATCATGCCGAAAAAACTTATCATAAGCACCATTTTCTCATGCAACATTAACAGATGAAAAATCATGATTAGTAGCATATAATTCTCACATGAATGAAAACCCTAACATAATGCATTCCGATCGTGTAAAAAAAACATGTCTACAACTCAAAGCATCAGCAACAACATTTTATTTACCCTTCTTGTATTGCAACTCATAAGGAAAAGATTCAAAATTACCTAAACATATAGCATGATGCTTATTTAACTTCATCTGACTCTTCAAATATTTCAACGATTCATGATCATTATGAATAAAGAATTCTTTGTGCATTAAATAATGTTGTCAAGTCTCTAATGCACACACAATTGTATAGAATTATTTATCATACACAGGATAATTCAGAGCACCGTCCTTTACCTTTTCACTAAAGTAAGCTATAGGTCGATTCTATTGCATCAACACAGTACCAATACTAACACCACAAGTATAACAATTAATCTCAAAAGTACCATCAAAATCAGGTAAAGCAAGCGCAAGAGCATTACATAATTTTAATTTTAATTCATTAAATGCATTCTATTGAGCATCACCCCAAACAAATTTCACATCCTTTTTAATTAGTTCATTTAAAGGTGCATCAATAGATGAGAAATCACGCACAAATCTTCTATAAAAACTAGCTAAACCATGAAAAGAACGTACCTAGTTGGAGTTGGTAGGTCTTGACTAAGTCTTAATGGCCTCAGCTGCAGTTTCATCAACTTTTATGCCCTCCTCATAGACCAAGAAGCTGAGAAATATCACTTCTGAAGCAGAAAAAGTACACTTAGTGATGTTCACATACAATTTAGACTCACGGAGTGCATGTAAAACAAATTTCACGTCCTCAATATTCTCATCAGCCAACATAGAATATATCAAAATATCAACAAAGTAAACCACAACAAATCGAACAATAAACTTTCTCAAGACATGATTCATCAACAACATAAAAGTACTAGGTGCATTGGTTAATCCGAAAGGCATAAAACTCCATTCATGTAACCCGAACTTAGTTTTAAATTTAGTTTTCCATTCATCACCCTCCCGAATTCAAATCAAATGATAACCCTGAATCAAATCAATTTTAGTATATATCAGAGATCCATGAAAATCTTCAACCATATCATCTAATTGACTTTTATCATTCTTAGGAACTAAAATGACAGACACATCACAAGTACTTAAAGATTCAGGCACATAACCTTTTCTGAAGTAAATCCTTGACTTGTCGTTGTAGTTCTTTTGTTTCCTAAGGGTTCGCCTTATAAGCTGGTCAATTAGGTATAACCAAGCTTGGAATTAAGTCAATCTGATGCTCAATGCCTTGCAATATTGGTATACCATGTGGTAAGGCATCCAAAAAAACATCCTCAAATTCCTGAAACATCTCAGCAAATCGTAGAGGAACATGCACAGGTATATCTTCATTTGCAAAATATCTCTATTTAAAATTTAAAATTATTACATGTGATTGATTAGAAAAGGCATGATTCACGTCCCTAGTATATGCATAAAATGATTTTCTTGATTCAATTGGCAATTCATGTTTCATCATAAAAATCGATGGCAAGGGACTAAGATGTGAAGATAAAACCTATCGCGATTTTTCAGAATCACTCGAAATCTTACATGACTTACCTGGATTGGCCATCCCTAAATTTTGGTTGAAAATTTTATTGTTTTTGTCTCCATTTTTGCTCCTTTGGTCGATCACCTTCAAACCCTGACTAGGGTTTTGTTCGGCCACTTCTAGCTAAGTCGCAAACTTTTCTTTGTCGATTTTCATTCGCCTATGAGCCCAATAACTTCCACAGGTGACAATGGAGTTAATGTATACCTCATTATATATTTAATCATAGTAATATTTTTAGTGTAACCATCATGCATAGATTTACGATCAATCTGCCATGGTCTCCCTAACAAAATATAACTACCTTCCATAGGTATAAGATCACATAAGATAGAATCATGATATTTTCAGATGTTAAAGTTAACCATGCATTGTTTATCAAACTTAATCTCACCATTACTATTTAATAAAATAATTTTTTTTTAAAAATAATAAAATAAATTTATAGGGTGATGGATGAGTAGTAACAGGAAACGACAATTATTTAACAAGAATATTGGAAACAGTATTAGCACAAGATCTTCCATCAATAAATAGTAAACAATTCATATCTTTTACAAGGCAACGAGTATGAAAATTATCAATTCTTTGTACCTGGGTTTCAGCCATCTGAGAGTTTAGAACTCTCAATGTTATGAAGTTACCTTGTGTTTCCTGACCTTGTTCGCCTTGAACATTTATTATGATCTATTCATCTACCTCTTCCTTTCCAATCTCATAGAGAGGCGGCATTTTAGCATATTCATCTTCTTCATCTTCTTCATCTTCTTCTTTAATGTTTTCTAACACTAAAGCATAGGGACATTTTCTATGAACATGTCCTTTCTCTTTACAATGAAAAGAAGTATGAGTGATATTGAAACCGAATCTGATGAAAAGACATGGGACTTACCTGAATTCTTCGAAGACTATTGGTTTGAAGTCTTTGGTACCATCCATCTATCAGTGGAATTGTAAGTAGAATTGTAGTAGGTCTGGAATGACCCTCTACCTCCCTTTGGCGCCCCTCTACCTCTGTCAGGGTTAGGGTTTCCAGAGTCAAACCTTAATTGTTGGATGGGAAATCTGAACTGTTGCTTTTTTGGCCGCATAGTGCTCTCAACCAACCTTGATTTGAACAATAAATAGTCCATGGATATGGGATGTTGAAGCTTGATTGGCATTTGAAAGTTCTCATGCAGTCTTTCAATGAATCATTTTTTATTAATGTGTCATATTCTTTCATCCGACCCTTGTCATTGTCAACTCGAGATCTTGCCAATATTCATCAAATGTGTGATTTCGTTGATCTGTATTGGCCAGATAAGAATGTTTTCCCATCAGATAAGTAGGCGGAACATGATAATGGCAAAGCTCGGTCTTCAATCTATTCTAGGTGGAGATAGGTTTCTTCCCGCCAAGTTGTCTCTTTTCTTTCACATTGTCCACCATTCAGCTGCACAGTTAGTTAAGGAATATTGTGCCACTTTAACTTTTTCTTTCTCCCGATAGTTGATGAGATCAAAGATATTCGAAATCCGTCACTCCCAATCTGTCACTCCGAATTGTGTTGACCATCGAATCGAGGGATATCATACTTCAACCCCTTGATGTCTCGAGCAATATCTAAACTTGAACCTTCTCTTGTCCTCCTTTGGGAATCATGATGTCTGTCGCGGCAATGGCTTCTTGAAGATCCTAGGTGTGATCGCCTTTCCGATTCATTGGAACCTTCATCGGAACTTCCATAACCTTGGAATCTGCAAACAAATTCCTGGGGATCATCCCTCATGGCCGTGGTTGGTGGTGTAGGTGGTTCCAAACTGTCAACTTTTCCCGCCAATCTCTGCACCTCACTCATAAATGCATTTAATGTGATAGCAAAGCAATCTCGTTCAACATGTTCATTGGGTTTGATACGATGTTGCTCCTAAGTTTCTGGTGCCTCATCTTTTGGCTGCTCACCCTTCCTACTATTGGACATGTTTGTCAGTGGAAAATTTTTTGGGATCACTGACAAAATGCGGGACGAATGGATTATCGTTCGCCATCTCTGCTAAGCAGCTAAGAAAATAAACGGTTAGCAATATAAAAAATTCTCCCCCTTCCCTTTATTTTGTAAGGTCACTCACCAATTGTATAACACTCACAACTCACAAGGTGAAGGCTAATATAAGGACAATCGATCAATTCACCACAAATTCAAAGCAATATAAAAGAAAATTAATGTAGATCTTATTTCGAAATTTAAAATTAAATAAACTCAAAATTGGGCAGAAATATCTATAATTCCAAAGTTTACGAAGAATAAAATGCAATTTAAATGGCATGAATTGGAACTCTAATGAAGAAGTTATGATCAAAACAAGAATGCTTTATATAGGCGACAAATGAGTTCCAAAAATTGAATGAACTTTTCCAAAACCAATTTGGATTAGCTATCCCAACCCTAATCCTTCCTTGAAAAGGATTTTTGGTACTTACATGCTACCCACGGTAAATTTCTGCTCCAATTCCCAGGCCAAAATCAATCTGAATTCCCTTTTCCTCTTCAATTAGGATTTTGATTGCTTTTCCTTTTTAAAATCGTATTTCCTTCTTTTCTTCTTTATTTTTCTGCTATGAATTTGACTCTTACTCAAAATAAATCACACAAAATAATATTATTATTCCCCAAGTAATTCCAACAGTGTGCAATTTCCAAATTTTAAAAAATTGCAAAACAGCCCCAAACTTTTGAAAATTACAAAACAGCCCCAAATTTCCGATTTTAAAACATGATTTCCCGATTTTAAAACCCAAAAATCTACTGCTCATTGTTTTAATTTTCGAAAATTTGGGAACATAAAATCGCCCATATAAAACTTGGAATAAGAAATCTGTGACAACTTCCTCTCGATTCAAATGAATTTCGAAGTATTCAAGATAGTAAGGATCAAGAATATGACACTATATCTAGAAAAGACAAAAAAGTCTCTATTTTTTTTATAAGGTGTAATCAATAATCAAAGAACAATTCAAGATTATGGAATCAAAGTACGGTAACGAAAACAAATAGGATTATGAGCATGCAATAATGCTTTAGAATAGTGGAAGAAAAATATCGCAAGCAAATCAACTCTATAAGCTACCTAAAACTACGAAACTGACCTGGGAGATGAAGTTGGATAATACTTGTTAATGCTAATACCCTTAGACGTTCTCCTGACTCGATTGATGAAGGTGAAGACGGATAGTAATACTTAAGTATTCTAACTCTCAGACCCTTCAATGTCCTTCGACTCTAGATTCAATCCTCCTACTAAGAAAGATCAAACAAAAATAGTTAAAATATGACACGAAAAAGTTTGTAAATTTAGAACAAATTTTCAAAAATAAAATAAGCAAGAACTTTAAAACCTCTGAAGTTTTCGGCCACAGGTTCTTTTGCTTTGCTCTGATATCAACTGTGATATGAATCTCCATGCGAATACTCTAGATTGGGGAATTTTAGATCTTTGAAAACACAAGGGATCTCTCCCAAACCCTAGTGTTCACATTAAATTCAATATTATAGCCCTCTGGGTACTCTCAATCTCTACTTTCTCCCTAACTAGCCTGCGAGATTAGTTCACAAGGTTACTGATGCTTAATTAACTCGTAGGATTAAGCAACAATGATGAAGCTCGCAAGCAATGAGTATAACTCGTCTGAATATATGATTGATAAAATGTGCCACATGTCTTGGCCATACCTCTCCTTTTATAGGGATAATTTTGAACCACAAACCCTAATTATAATTGGAAACTGAATCGATAATGGCAGCTTTAAGAAGCTAAACTCATATCTAACTAGAATTCCTAAAATAAACCCTGATATAGCCAAATTCTTCAGTTACTAAGCTTGAAGAATATTAACTTATCTAATCTTACCAAATATAATTCTAATTAGAAGAAAACTCCATATTTTCGAAGCCCTAATGGACTGGGTCAAAAATAATAGCTCTTCACAAACCCACATGGCCGAGGTATTGGACTGAAATAGAATAATGTTACAATAATTTACAAAGATCACACTACCTCTGTAAAAACCCAGTGGGAAAAAATATACTGTTCTTCATGATGTCTTCAGTTAATCGACAAACTTGAATAATTAATCCAAGCTCTACCATATTCCTGAATTCTTCATCATAAATTTGATCCATCAAAGCATTCCATGCCGCATCTCTAAGTTTCATTCTTGACCTTGTCATCGGTCCAACCATGTCACTTAGAGGATCCCGAACAAAACCCTTGAATGTTTGATCATGTCGTGGAATATTTTCATTTATGGTGGTAGTCGTCTTGGCATATCCATAACCTAGGTTTTCCAACCTAGCCCGGCTAGCCTCTCATTTTTACCTAGGCCTTTTGACCTATCTGGGCTTTCTTCCCATTTTTGCATAAGTTGCCCTTTCTAGTTTCTAACTTAGCCGGGTATATTTTTTTTTTTCATTTCTTTGTTGCACAAAATTCCCCCAAAGTTGGGCTTCATACTATACAAATATTGGGAAAAAGAAGAAAGACTAAATTGTTTTTTTGGTTTCCAACATATATTGAAATACCATCTTTTGGTCCACGGTGCCTATACATCTTATATTCAGTAACCACCAAATATGAAATGATTTGTTTGGTCCCAAAAATTAGATTCTGGGTTGTTTTCAGGTAATCTTAATCTATAATTATGTGAAAAGACATTTTTGCTCCTAAGAAAAAATATAAAAACTAGGTGGTGTCAGCTCCGGTGAAATTCCACAGTGAAATAAATTATTAGTCAGAGCTGGATGGCACCAGCTCGCCGTGAATGCGGGGTGGACGGAGTGGTCTCTGCAATTGAAACGTCGTCACCTCATTTTTTAGGGCGAGGTGGTGGAGTTGGAGGTGGTGTCGGGTTTCAAGATCCGGGAGCAATGATGTCTGGTTTCAAATTCTCCGACATCTCTAGGTTTGGGCCATAGGAAAAAAAGAAAAAATTAACTTGAGACGATGCCTTAGATGTGAGATGTCGTCACCTCCTTAGAGAATGTCGGGAACCAGAGATGTAGTTTCAAAATTTTATGTGTGTGATTCAAGCGCAATACTTTGCTGACGACACATGCGATTCACGCGCTCCTCTTTCTGATTCACCTCCGCATCGACACCATACTTGCCAGTTGCAATGGTAAAAAAATCCATCACACAAACCATAGCTTCTCCTTCCTCAATGAAGGAGACCTATACCACGATGTTTCGGCAGGCTTTCTACTCATCTTAAATCACGATGAGAAGAAAATCTTTGACGCGTTTGAGAACACCCGATAGAGAGCTAGGGTTTACGAGGTGCACAACATCATCTTCAGCCACTCAGTTTGGAGTTCAGATTCTATTGCTCGATTTAGAGCTCGACAAAGAGGTATCGGTGCAGATTGTGTCGGCGCAAGAGGTAGCCGGCAGGGAAAATAAGGGTAAAATAGTAAAAATAAGGTTAACATAAGAAAATTATGAAAATACCCCTAGCTATATCTGAAAATAATTCCGGTTTACCTGAAAACAACCTTTGGGGACTAAAGATGGTATTTCAATATATGTTGGGGACCAAAAAAATAATTTGGTCAAGAAAAATAATACACCACCCAAGGGTTTCTTCCAAAATATTTCCCAACAAAGTGATAACTACCTAAAGATCACACCACCAAAGATTCTAGCAAACTTCCCAAAAACAAAGAAAACAACAAGAAATAAAATAACACCACTAAAACACAAAGGAATCCCAAGATGAAAACTCCTAAGCGTTTCATTACTCCCTCCCCCACACTTGAACTTTGCATTTTCCCCAATACAATAACTCAATAAAAACCATGAGTTGGAAAGATAAAAGTAGTGAGACTCACTCTTATGACCCCGAAGGGTCCCTCCTCAAGTGCCGAGTCTCGTGCTTCCTTCTTCTCTCCTCTTGACGAATTATTTGCCTCTCGATAGGAATGAAATCGCCAAAATCATCTAGCCTTGGGATATGGAACCTCTCGATGAATTGCTCAAGGGCCTCTTCTTGAACATCCGATCTATCATCTACAATGGCGAACTTCTCCCTCATCTCCCGCTCAATGGACTCCAACCTAGACTCCCAAGTATGCATGGTACCCTTCATAGAACTTAGCCTTTTCCAAAACTCTTCCCACTATAAGCTTATTCTGATACTAAATTACCAATGTCCTACATAAGTCGGGTAGAGCTCGCAAGCTGTTCCCCGAATATGTGGAATTGGTCGAGGACATCTTTGGATATCGGAAAACGGCTAATTGGTGCCCTAAGTGGGGTCTCATTGTCATCCTCCTCAATGCTTACATCCTAGTTTGAATAGTATTCTCTAGAAATCCTTCTCAAACCCCAAATCCAAAGCTATAAAGAGGTCCTCCAACACCGTATCCTAATCGATAGCTGTAAGCTCTGACTAGCGGAGAATCATAAAATTGCACACCGAGAAGCCACCATATAACCATACAAAGCGATCCTTCGAAGTCGTGGTGGCCACCATACCCTCTTTCGCCAGCCTTTCCATCGTGTATCGTGTCTCTGAACGACTTAAATTCACCACTGCAAACCGAGAGGAACTGAATGGCCCAAGGGTTGGGCTAGAATTCCAACCATGCCTCCCATAGGAATCTTGCCACCTTTATTGTTCCCCATTGCTATGCATTTATCCACAAATCCAAAACCATGTTGGAGTAAAAATTTCCCTCCGGAGTCATCACCCAAAGGACTTGGACATCCGACCTAGGACACTATGAGATCTCCTTTTGACTAACACTCCCCTGGCTAACAATTGATGAAAGTATCGCAATGCAGGATGGAAAATTTCCGTTCTCTTGCAACGATGCTTCCTCTCTGTGTCCAAAAGGAATTTCCAAAAATTGCTCAATGAGAATGGAAGGCCTTATAGGCGAGTCCTCAAAATCTCCTTCCTGTACTTCCACCCAAATTCTTGGGCAATGTCTCATTGTGCCATAGTGTATTCCTTATAATCCAAATGGAAATGGATGTTTCTCCTCCCCT
The DNA here is from genome assembly GCA_032355605.1 of Rubia tinctorum. Classification (NCBI taxonomy): domain Eukaryota; kingdom Viridiplantae; phylum Streptophyta; class Magnoliopsida; order Gentianales; family Rubiaceae; genus Rubia; species Rubia tinctorum. The sequence continues at coordinate 12,527 of JAULKM010020018.1, forward strand.
TACCCTCCTTTGATTGCTCCAAGGTCACCAAAAACTCCAAAGTCCACAATTTTTACACCTTGGAATGCTAATATAAGAAAACCTCTAGGCCTATTCGGCTTAGCGAATACATGACGGGCTTGAGTACACCTAGAGCTCCCAAGGTCTCTTTGCAGGCAAACTTTGTCTCCAATCTGGTTTGTTTTGGGAAATTCAAGCACTTTCACCTCCGAGCCACACTCTTGGAAATGTTGGTCCAACCCATGAACTCATTGATAACAAATGCGGGGTTAGGAGGAAGGGGAGTCATTGGCTCCCGTCTCCCAACCTTGGTCAGTTTCTTCTCCTTGTCACTTAGAGAAGTTGTTCCCTTTTTTATTCAATTATTTTTTGGATCCATCCTATTCTTAACAAGAAAAATGTGGTAATGCAAAGATAACCAAATGCATGCATTAAGACTCATTCAAAGAGACCACTTCTCCTAAATAGCCACAACATTCCAAGATCATGTTATCTTCGCATAAGGACTATTTAATCAAGAAACATTCTCTCTAAACAATCAAGCCATGAATAATCATCGCATCCATCAAGAATATCATGAAAACAAGAATCATACATCCTAAATCATCACAATAAATGAAGATCATATCATCAAAGCACATGGTCAATACATTCATCCCCATACTTAGTTTAGCACAAGATTAATCGAATCCCCTAAAAATTTCTCCCAAAAACACTTCAACATATTTTTAAGTATAAATATCCTCATAAAATCACCATCATTCTAAATAAAAAAGTAAACATAGAGATCAAAGGATTACCCAGAATTTGAAGCAAAGAGATGAAGAATCCACACAAGAAGAAGCAAAAATGCTAATTTTTGAGAAAAATGGCTCAAAATTTTTAGATTTACAAATGTGAGGTGAGAGTGACTATTCTTAAGAGATTTTGATGATCTAAATGAATTCTATGGGTGAGTTAATGTATATGGATCATTATTTTCAGCAAAGAATGTGATTACAAAAGAGGTACAAATGAGATAAGGATGACATTTTTGAAATTAGAGAGTGGGAGGGACAAAAGTACCAATCTATTTATGCGTAAGGGAGGTGTTGCTGTACTATTTACCCCAAAACTTGAAGGAAACTAAGGTTTTTCTAAATCAATGAGCCAAAAATTCAAAGTTTTAGCTTAAAATTCAAGTTTTCAAAATTCTGAATTTTTGGCCCAAAAATCGCAGCACATGAAGCCGGAACGGGGCACTGTTCGTGCCAACAGCCCAGTCTGGCCCATGCCAAAGCTCAGCATGGCTCGTGCCAAACTAAACGAGCCGTGCTAGAGCTTAGCAAGAGGCACCCTTCGTGCTATCTCTGTGAATAGTGCCCTTTTCCATTTTCCTCTCTTTTTTCAAAGAATTTTTTTCACCTAACAAGCCCTATATCCTTTCATTAAAAAAGAATGAGACTCAAACTCAAATTCATCAGTCAACAAGATTTTCATCCTAAAAGCCTCTATCACACTAAAACATGGAAAAAATATATCTACTAAAAACATATCAAGAACGAAGAAAGAAAGAACACTTGTTTTCATTTTAATTGAAAGAACATTCTGTTGGGTACCTGGATTAACCATCAGCAACTTGATGTGACGACAAATGAATGTGTTTTCCGAAGCATTTAACATCTCTTTTGTAATGTTTTTGTTGCAAGATTTCTAGATTTAGGTAGGTTTACATCATAAGGGGTTTAGATGACCGTTTTCGGTTTTTGT
>JAULKM010020027.1:0-14275 GCA_032355605.1 Rubia tinctorum
GGGTCATACCCATATTTTTTAATTACCCATTTTACCCAACCCGTATTTGACCCGTCCGCCCATTTGCCACCCCTACTATTAACATCTAATGACTCTTCGTCCCACTTTAAACTTTCTAATTACTTTTTGCACAAACTTTAAAACAAATAAAAGGTGACATCTTTTTAATGGGTAATGAAAGTGGACCTACATAAATCAAATGAAAGGAAGATTTATGACCACATATTTATGGCTAAAAATAGAAAGTTTAGAATTAGAAAGTGTATATTAGGGCGTCCCAAAAAAGAAAATTGGAAGTTTAAAGTGGGACGAATGGAGTAAGCTTTAGGTGTTGTTCTTTTACAAGTAGAAATGTACAGAGATAATTGAATGAAAAAGATTAAAAAATTAATGAGTGGATGTTAGAGTCATAGTAATACGGACCAACTATACAATGAACATAAACAATGATCTATACTCTAACACCCCTCTCTAGCTAAGCATGGGATTCGACGACATGCGGAGCTTGGATCGAAACTGCTCAAACAAAGGGCAGATAAGCTCTAAGTAAAGATGTCAACAAGTTGTAGTGAAGAAGGATCATGAGCAACACACAGCTTGTCGGAGGCTACAAGCTCACGAACAAAATGTTAGTCAATGTCAATACGCTAGCTTGTGTGCAACCAGATTTTGGGCGAGAAAGATGGCACTGTTGTTGTCACTCAAGAGAAGTAAAGGCAAGGCAGAAGTGACATGCAGATCCCTCAAAAGGTGACATATCCACACCAACTCGGCAGAGGTATTTTCCATAGCACAATACTCAGACTCATAGCTAGAGCGAAGGCAGTAGGTTGTTTCTTAGCAGACCAAGAAACAAGATTGTCACCAATAAAAATAGCAAAGCCATAAGTGGAGCGGTGGGTCTCAAGGCATCGAGCCCAATCAGCGTTTGAGTAACCCAAATAGGAAGGGAGCCATAGATGGCAAGAAAGAAAGGTCATAATGAAAAGTGTCCTAAATATAACGAAGAATCCCGGTAACTGCATGAAAATGATCATTATGTAGACTCTGCAAAAACTAGTTAACCGTGCTAACAGCATAAGAGATATCTGGTCATGTAATGGTGAGGTATTGAAGTGCCCCAACGAGTGATATGTACAAAGTAGGATTGGAGAACTCGGGACTAGAAGTGATGTGTAGTTGGCTACTCGGAACAAAGGGAGTAAAGACAGGAGTAGCAATTTTTGTACCAACCCGCTCAAGAATGTCCATGGAAAACTTGGTTTTCCCCAAGGAAAGACCGATATTAAACTGAGAAATCTCTAAACCAAGAAAGTAATGCAAATGACCAAGAAAGTAATGCAAATGACCAAGATCCATAATGGAGAACTCCTAATGAGCAGAGATAAATCGGCTGATGAGAGAAATATCATTGCCAGTCAACCTAATGTCATCGATATAGACAAGCGGTTATAGCATCTGATAACCTCAAGAATAAATGAAAATAGATGTATTTGTTGCACTACATGTAAAGCCTAACTGGAGAAGAAATGTACTAAAGCGTTGAAACCAAGCACAAGGCGTCTTCTTGAGACCATAAATGGTCTTCCAAAGTTAGCAAACATGAGGGACGAAGTGGATCTGTATAAACGTAAGATTGTTTAATATACACAGGAGCAATCACAACCCATTAAAAAATCATTCTTGACGTCAAGATGATGAAGTGCCAATTGCGTAAAGTGGCCAAAGAAAGAATAATACGCACAATCGCAGCTTTGATCACAGGGCTAAAAGTGTGAGTGAAGTCAAATCCTAGTGCCTTAGAATATCTTTAAGAAACAAGATGTGCCTTGTGACTGTCGATACTTGAGGCGATAAACCCATTTGGAGCCAACAACGTTGACACCAGAGGGACGAGGAACGAGATCCCAAGTATGATGGTTACAAAGAGCTCCTATCTCCCCATCCATAGTGGTAACCCATTTAGGATCCTCAAAGGCCGAGCGGTAACCCTTAGGCTCAGTATCTAAAATAAGTGTAGCTAGAAAACCGCAAACCTCAAAACCAGGATAAAGTTCCGGCTGAAAACTGTCATTCCAAGAAAGGTGGTCATAGGATGAGTCGGACGAGGAGGAGATAGTGATGGTGACGGTAATTACGGGGCCGAAGAACTTATCATCGGCAAGGTCATGCCAACATGGATACACACGTAGGGATGGCAATGTGGTGAGACGGGTACGGATTATGATTTCTCCATACCTATGGCCACCTAAAATTTTCATACTCATGTCCGCCCCATTATCCATGGCTAGTACAACATTAAAATTCAACCCCACCCCATCGAATATTATCTAAATCCACCCACCCCATCAGTCACTTGGGTCTTCATATCCATTTCAAATCCATTTTACTCACCCCATCTATATCTCCAAAAAACACCTAAAATTTTACTTTGATTTTTTTAATATTACAAGTTTAAGGAAAACATGTGCAATATGGATAATTATATAATAAATTAGTGTGTACATAGCAGGTATAGTGGGGCGGGACGGGGATGGAGCGGGTATGAACTAATATCCATGTCCAACCCACTATCTATGGCGGGTATCATTTTCATACACATACCCACCCCCATACACCAAAACAACATCCATAATTCCCCCCCTCCATTGGGGAGGATGTGGGGCGGGCCTCTACCAAAACCCACCCCACTTCCATCCATACACATACGGAAACCATATGGACGAAAAAGATTAATCAGGGACAGTGTCGTAAATTATATCGGATGAAGATTTTCCACCGAGAACCTAACTAAGAAACGTTTATAATATAGACCACTGAGGAGAAAGTATCCACCCCAATAGTACCTGGGAACTGACGAGTGATATAACATGGCCAAACCTATCTCTGTGATATGACGGTGATTACACTCAGCTTGACCATTCTGACCAGGTGTATAAGGGCTTGAAATTTGATGATGAATGCCACAAGAGATAAAATAATCTCATAGAAGATGATTAGAAAACTATGTTCCTCCATTAGATTGGAAAACTTTAAGTTTAGTGGAAAATTGGGTATCCACAAACTTTTGGAACATCAGAAAGACATCAAAGAAATCAAACTTGCGACGCAGGGGATATAACCGTGTAAAACATGAAGAGTCATCAATGAAGATAACATAATAAGAATAACCAACCACTACTGAAACTGGTGCTAGCCCCCACAAGTCACAATGAACTTTGTCCAACAAAGAAGTCGATCGGCGATCACTTCTTTGTCATCACATATAAGGAGCAACTGACTGGAGCAGGTAAAATAGAGGTGACAAAAATATGACCCTACTTATTCAACAATTAGAGAGTGTCATAAGACACATGACCAAGTCGAGAATGTCATTGCTCAAATAAGGAACAGATTTTTCCAGAACAAAGTTCAGTAAAGACATTGGAGTCACCACTCTCAAGATAATAAATGACAGCTTTAAGATGAACAGTACCAACGGCTTTCCATGTGTGCGTATGCCAAATGAAAAATAAATTAACATCAAATAAAATAGTGACATGTAAATCTCAAGTGAGTTTATTCATGGAAACTAAACTCTTTGTAATTTGAGGAATCACGAGCACATCATGTAACGAGATACCAGAATTATCACATTGACCAACATGAGAAATTGACAGCGAAGCACCATTACCCACAGAAACAATATTAGAACCACGATATAGAAGTACCTTGTCAAGATGAGATGTCCGAGAATTCATATGAGTTGTTTGTTAGAATCGATGATCCATTGATTAAAGGGATGGTTACCCAAACTGGAGAAGTTCACAATGTCAAGAAAATTAAAAATTGTAGAGTTTGAAAAACTGGAAACAATAAAAGGCATGCAATGCACGGACCAAGCAGGAAGGAGAGATGATGGGAGCTCCAAATGTCACGCACTTGAAATGGTGCACTCGTGCGTGCAACTCACGCGCTGAAGGGGACATCTTTGGGTGAATGCATATGATGTCACGCGTTGAATGAACTTCAAAACCAGCTAAGCATAGACTCATGGAATCTTGAACATGACAGAATTCAACAAATGATACGCCGCGAATCAAGAAGAAACATAATTGGCTAAGTAGAGGACCGGAATTGTGCACTGAGCCGACTAAAGTGGAAGAAAAGACCGAGCCAGTAGCGAAAAGTCACTAGAGAGGATGTTGAGGAGGACGTCGGAGAGAGGCTTCAAGGGAAGATGCTAGCAAACGTGAACCACAGAAGATGAAGACCGGAGAGGAGGTCGGAGTTTCAGAAACACCGAAGAACAATAAGATAAGACAACCGGTGGACATGACCGCCGTAAATTAGCCGGGAATCGGCCAAAACTTGGCCGAAAATGTATATATTTGTGGGGATAGAATATAATGCATCGGTGGGGGAAAGAAATGAAGAAAAAAACTATAGTCAAGATCAGAACTGCTCTAATATCATGTTAGAGTGAAAACTCATACCTATTTGGCCTTTTATTATAGGTATAAATAAGGGTACATGAAAACAACTATACAATGAATAGAATCCTAGGATTACGTATAGAGTGTTCTAGAGTTCTAGGAATACACACCAACTATACAATGATATACTCCCTCTGTCCCACTTTAAAGTTCCGAATTGTTTTTCGTACAAAATTTTAGACAAGTCCATGTGTCATCTTTTAAATGGGTGATGACAATGAGCCCACATAAATCAAATGAAAGGAAGAGTTATGTCCACATATTTATGGCTAAATGTAGAAAGATTAGAAATGGAAAGTTATTAGTGGGATTGACCAAAAAGGAAAGGATGAAGTTATTAGTGGGACGGAGATCGAGGGAGTATACTCTAACAGTAGCTGAGAATGATTCATTTTTTCCATAAAAGGAAAGATAATAATCTTAGAAAAACGTGAGAAAGGGGAAAGTGTGCCAAACATATTTCCTATGTTTTCTTAAGTTTGACACTTTTCATTTTGTACGTTTTGCTAAAATTGATACATTTCCTTTCATGGCAAAAATTTAATCACTTTCAACTACTCATTAAACTTTTTTAATCTCTTCACTTCATTCTTTCCACACATTTCAACTTGCAAAAATAACACCACCTAAAGTTAGAGTGCTAAACTTAGCAAAATGCAGGGAGTAAGAAAAAATTAAAACATTTTAATTTTTTTTTCAAGATTTTTTTTATTTTAATCACTCCTATTTGTCAAATGCAGAAAAATAGATAGAGTAAATTATTTTAACCTAACATCTAAAATTATTTCCTTCATTTAAAAATAAATTGTATATTTTCTTATTAATTTTATCGAGATACATTATTTTATGGTATGGCATTAAATATCAACTATACACAGATGTACATCTTAAAATTTATAAACTTTGTCTCCTCCGTACCGATCATTTTTACATACTTTCCTTTTTTAACTATCCCAACCAAATATGTAGACTTTCCGTATTAAGAAATTTTCTATGTATCATAAGACAAAAATACACTTTAAATAACTAAAAATTACTCATAAAACTTAACCCACCCTCGCTCACACCTACCCTCGCCAATTCTCATCTACCTTTCTGTCTCCCCATCTTTTTCTCTCACAAAACCCTTCTATCAATGCTCATCTCCCTCTCTCTCTCCCCCCATCTTTCTCTCCACTTCCCATCCTCTTTACTCATAAAACCCTCCCTTTGCACATCTTCCTCACTCTCCCGGCGTGTCACTAGTCAAGACTGCATCGTTACTCAAATCCACCAGTCTAATCATTAAAAAGATGTCACATATACTTGTTTTAAAATTTGTGCAAAAAGCAATTAGGAAATTTAAAGTGGGATGGAGTGAGTATATGTAAGGTTATATTATTACTTTTCTCTAAATATAAATTCTCTGACCAAAACTCGCCGGAATGGTTAGTTTTGCACTTTCACTAATTATTCAGAGTTATATTAACACTTTTGAGTACAAAAAATTATATTGGCACTTCTTCCATCAGGAGTATGTGAGGTTATATTATCACTTTTCTCTAAATATAAATACATGATTAAAAGTTTCATTCTTATTTGCAACAGGTGAAAGTGCAAATGAAAATGCGTTATAAGAAAATTCCGGAATTAGATTTTTTAAAATAATTAAAATATGAGTGGGTCTCATGAAAGACAGTTTGTCCATAAGTTTATGGACAGTTCACTTATGGTTTACCTTATACACTGCATTGTTAAATTACATACTAAATTTAGAAGTTAAAAATAAAAATAAAAATAAAAATAATATATTTTATATTTTATAGTTTCACATTCAAATAAAATTTTATATTATATATTTAATAGTTTCACATTCAAATACACTGTATTACTTATTTTAATTTTTAAAATATAATATTTAAATTTTATAAAAAAATTACGACATTTAAAATAAAAGGTATATTAAATTATCCATAAGATTAAGGAAATATGTGACACTTTCTTTATAATATTATTGAGAATCAATTGTACTTTCGGAGTATAACATTAGGCCTTCAAGAGTCCAATCCAAGAGAATACAAACAAAGTTTTATTCTGTAGCAGTGAACCACTGAAGGTATTTCCTTTGGCAGGAAGCCCATGAACGTTCGCTTTAGAAATTATGCCAATGGGATACTTTCTTTCTTTATTTTTAATATTCACAAACTTATATTTATATATTAATTATACTAAATTAAATACTTAAAGGAAATTAAATTGTATAATTTTTTTATCATAATATAAATAAATAAAAGAAGTACAAAATATATTTTTAATTAAAAAATATTTATATAATCATGATTTCCAGCATATTAAATTAAAATTTATAATTTTTTTATCTAAAGTAAATGCACTATAAAAAAATTAAATAAAATTTCCAATAATAATTATAATTGATAATTCAAAACTTATATTCTAATCATTTTCACGTTTAAAAGGTAACATGAAACCTGTTATAGAAAGAAATAAGGAACAGACTCACTTTCACTTTTAATTTGTTCAATTTTCCTTTTGTGAACTATCATGAAAACTGACATTATAAAAAAGTGGAACATAAAAGTATTCCTATCAAATTTAATGTGAAACCAAAATCGAACAAACTCCAAAATAGAATACCAAACCTTACCTTTTAGGGCGCCCTACCTTCTATCATTTAAAACGTGGAGGTTATTTCACACCCTATATTTTAGGGTATAAACCATGTATTTATACCTTAAACTATAAAATGAATTAAAATTAAATTTTAAAAATAAATTTAAATAATAAGTTTAAATTTAAAAAACACTATTTATTAGTGTTGGTAGGGTAACGGCCGTCAGCGGTGGTTCGACGGCGGTAGATAGAGGCCAGCGGCTTTCCGACGGTGGTCCAGCCAATTTTTTGGCGAACTCTAGCGAAGTTTCGGTGGACGATGGTTCTCATCGCATAGTTTGCATACGAAAATTTGTACTTGTGGCTCTTATCGCATGATTCTCATCTGAACATTTGTACTTGTGGCTCTCATCGCATGGTTCTCATCCAAAAATATGTACATGTGGTTCTCATCGCTTGGTTCTCATCCAAAATTTGTAGGCTTATGACTCTCATCGCATGCTTCTCATCCGAAAATTTGTACTTGTGGCTCTCATTGCATGGTTTGCATCCAAAAATTTGTACTTGTGCCTCTCATCGCATGACTCTCATCCTGTGGCTTGCATTTGGTTTTTTGCCTTGTGTCTCGCATTGGATCGATGAGAACCACATATGTGAGTCATAGATGAGAACCATAGATGAGAACTGCATATGTGAGTCATAGATGAGAACCATAGATGAGAACCGCTCGCCTAAATTTTGTCAAACTATGACCGAAGTTTGGTAGGAAATTTGCCAGAATTCGATCGAAAATTGGTCGGAAATTGGCCGGACCACCGCCGGAAAGTCTCCGGTCACCACTTGCCGACGACGGCAGTCGCTGCCCTGCCACCACTAATAATTCATGTTTTTTAAAGCTTTAAAATTAATTTTTTTATTTTTATTTGAAAATTTTCATTTTTCATTTTAATACATTTTATATTTATAAAGTATATATACATGGCGTATACAGTAAAATACAGGGCGTGAAATAGCAACACCCTTTAAGACTCACGTTTAATTTTGTACCGTATTGTTTTGTCAGCATTCATTATGTACGGAATAATGAGAATAATTATGTTTTACCCAATTGGTAACTCTAACACTCTTTATAGGAGTATATCAATTATGTTTACATGGAAAAGTCTATTCTATCCTTACACTCTAATACAACCCCCCCCCCCCCCCAGTATTTATGGGTGCAATAATGGATAGATTGAAATTAACGATGCTTACAAACAATTCACTAGAAAAACCTTTAATAAAGATATCAGAAGCCTGCAACTATGTAGGAACATGTCTAACACAAAGATCTCCATGTGCAACCATCTCACAAACAAAGTGGTAGTCTACATCAATATGTTTGCTACGATTATGATTGTAAAGTCCATATTTAGTCAATTGAAAATTAGTGGAGATTATGCAAATGTGGAATTGTTCGTGTTGAAACATCAAGGAATAAATGTTTGGTTATATAAGGAATTTCGATCTGAGAGGGAATATATTCGTCCAAGAGTTGTGATTGAAGAACATATCAGTTCTTATATTTATTGGATTTGATTGGATTTATGGAAATTGGAATGGATTTGGTGAATATCCTTTTTAGAAAGGATTTGGACTAAATATTCTAATTCCTTACTTTAAGGGATAAGATTTGGTAATTCCTATCTCCAAGGGATTTGATTGAAATCAGAATCATAGTTGGAGAAGGAATTATTCTCACATAAGAAATCAAGGTGTGCGATGAGTTTAAATAGAAGACATTCTGGTTGAGTTACTTACAAATTTAATTGAAAAAAATCTGCATTCAGATTTTTGATATTCAGAGGAGTACTCGTGAGCTTTGTGTCTGTGTTCTAACATGATCATAACCTTGTGATCAAGTTCATAATCGTATACCTTAATTCCTAAGGAGGAGGAGATCCAGTGTTGACGAGTTTCAAGATTAGAGGGAGTCTGATTAAGGCGAATCAGTAGCAAGGGGAGCTGCTGAATTCACACGTTATAATTAGATAAGATAAATATAATTGTATGGTGTACTTTGTACTGTATCTTTCTGATTAGTGGATTCATTCTAAACTAGAACAGACCCTGCAGATGTAGGTGAATTTCACCAAACTACGTAACCAAGTCTTTATGTTCATGCTTTACTTTTTTGCATACTTAGTTAGATAGATTATGTTGGATGTGATAGTAATAATTAATATGATTAGGTAAAACTAAATTTCAATTGGTAGCATATTGAGTCACTTATTCTTACCTTGGTTGTGTCAAAGAAAGTGGGATATGGTTTTGCCATAGCGACCAAAGAAGAAGGTTTAGTGTCTCGGCCACCACTGTTGGAAGGAACGAACTACAATTATTGAAGGAACAAATGAGAGTTTTTATTAACTCGCTAAATGAATTGGCATGGCATTTTGTTGAAAGGGGATGGAATCCACCAACCGAGGATATAAAATCTAGCTCAAAAGAGGGAGAATCAAGTAGAAGAAACTTAAACTCAAAGCCAAGTTAACTTGGACTCTTGATGAACTGAAGGCATTAATGGAAAATTCCTAAGCATTAAATGCTATCTTCACGACACTAGATTAAAACCAGTTCAAACACATCTCAACATGTCATCAGGCAAAGAAAACTTGGGATTCTGCAGATGGTGCATGAAGGAACAAGTCGTGCACGTGAATCTAAACTAAAAATTTTGGCCACAAAATTTGAATAATTGAAGATGGGCGAGGATGAGACTATTGCTGATAAGAAGGTTAGGATGAGGATTTATGATTTGTATCTTAACTCTTTAGTTTAAAGGGGTTTTGGAATGTCCTTCATTATCATGCTCATGATTAAAGATTCAAAAATGAAGATTCACAAAAAAACTTAGAAGTGAAAGCCAATATGATATTTGGTAGAAGAAAAGACCCGAAGTTGAAGAATGAAGACCGGTCGGCTGATCGGCCGGGTGCAGCTGACGGAGGTGCGGCCCTGAAGGCCACATGCGTGGTCCACACGCTCACACAAGGCATGAAATTATGCCACTGATAGAAAAGGTGCGGTCGATGCACGGCGGTCAGGGCACTTCATGGAGCGCGAGGGCTGCGCACGTCTGCTACACTTTTGACTTTTTTGGCCCATTCCTGACCACTTATAAATAGTCTCCTATCTTATCCTCAACCTCATCCCCCTACTTTCCCACTCTAAAAATACTAGTTTGCAATAACTTTTCTTCATCTATTACCTGTTTACCATAGGATTTCATCCATTTGTTTTGGGTTTTAGGTTATCAAGGCTAAATATACTCTTGGGAGCAATTGACAAGCAATCTAGTATGAAGTTGTGAGATTTGGTTTATCTTATCTTGTGCTTTCATTATCAAGTATGTTTTGTGCTTTTTTGTGTGATTGATGCATGATTTAGCCTAGGATGATCAATTAGTTGATGATTGTGAATTGATTGTTTGCTAGGTTTTTGGTCAAACTTGGAAGACTTTGTCTTTTTGTCGATGTGATTTTTGTTGATTGATGTTATTGTAATTAAGGGTGACAACTAATTATGATTGTTGATCGAAGAAATTTCTTAGGTTTAGGATGAATTTGAATGGATTTGCCTAATTATCAATGCGGTTCAATAATAACACCTAACATGAAGGTTGATCCTTGTAGTCGTTATTAGTAGATATATTTGTTCCATCTATATGTTTCTTGCTTGTAGGATAGTGTGTTGGTTGTGTTGGGTCTTCATGTTTATTGCTATCCTAGGGACATTCTATGACGCCGATCGTATAGAGTGACTCGAGGGTAAGGGCTGTTGGAGTAAATGTTGTAATACTTGCATTCTAATGGAACACTATAATCATACTTGGATGATTGTGGTAAAAAAATTCTTGGATATCAATGTGAGTCACGTTACGTACGTTTTCCTTAAAGAGTAATTCGACCCTATTACAACCTTGGTTTACACGAATTCCCTTCGAGAATAAAACAATCGAGAATCCCTCATATTCTAGGCTTGAATCAGGAGAACACTTATGAGTAATCGTACTTTTGGTTGATACGCATGTCTGAGAAATTCTAAGAATTTCACTTGTTTTTTTTTCTGTTTGTTGTGTCTGTCGTGTTTTATGTGTTCGTGTATATCATAACACTGCATGTGAATGCATGTATTTATAGGAAATAAATGTTGTGAAAAGACACAACACCTCATCATTCTACACTAAACCATATAGTTATCAGAATTATTATGAACAAATTCTGAAATAACACAATCTTTCTTCATGAAATGACACATCTTTTCCTCAAGAAATGACACAACATTTCCTCATTCTAGGACAAACCATGTTAGTCATCATCCAAACAATTAATCCTTATCCTATCAATTGTAAACTCGTGGATAGTTTATACAAGTGTACAATCCACACCACCAAACTTGTTTTAACTTCTCGAATTCACAACCACTCGAGTCCAATTATACTTAAATAGCTTGTGTTTTGTAAAACACCAACAAGGGCTATTTTGTGGCGCCGATATAACCGAGGAGAGGTAAGACGTGTCTTCACTCGAAAGGTGTTGACAAATTCTCCACGATACGTGGTCAATGCATGATAATAGGATAATTAGTCAATGATCAAAGGATAACTAGAAATGTAAACCAATTGCGCTCAAAACTTGTTATAAGTTAGTTACATCTTTCGTACTAGTGTGATCGTATTTACATCGCTCATTCTATTTGTTTGTTAATTAGTTACTTAAAGTAGCCGTGGTGTTTTCTAAACTCAAAAACCTCCAACTTTGTTACCACACACTTACAGTGACTTCTTCGTGTGTTTTTAGATCCATTCAACTTATGATAAAACTCTTTTTTTCTTGTGGACGACCCCGACTTACCACTAGCTACTATCTAGTATTTAGCCATAATTTGGATATAAATATTATTTTTGAGAGGCACGATGACATCCAAGCTTTTTAGCCAATTTTATTTTATTTTTCTTTTCTGGATCATGTTCAAGCTTTTTAACCAACCTAATCCCCCTCACTGTAGGGGAATTGTACCTACAAAAAAATCAAAACCTAGAGATCGGTAAACATAACATAGAACCAAATAAACAAAGAGCCCAGTCAACAAAGAGCTCTCTAAACATAACAAGGGACCAAATAACATAGAACCACATAACATAATCCCCTCACGATGCAAGTGGATGCAAATAAGAAATTAGTTAATGAGAAGTGAGAAAAGGGAAAAGCCAAGTTAATGCATAGACATATTATACTCTTTGAGAAAACCAGTTTCCTAGAGTATTTTGCTAAACAGGCAGCTCAAACAGGCTGGTCTGCAAATTCTCTCGTCTGAGAGTGGGGTTTCAGGTTTCTTTGTCATGAAGTTTAGGGGCCAGTTCAATCTTTTTGGACTTTGGTCTTCATAATTACTTGGTTCATCCTTGCCATCCACGAGTTCCAAAACAACAGTGAACCTACAAGAAGTTGCCACCTGGTAAACCTACAGTAGTTGCTTAATTTTATAAGTTTTAATAGTTGAGGTTTCATAGTAGTTAAAAGGGGGTGAATAGGAGTTACAGGTGTAGAAGTTGGTGTAGTTTTGGATTTAGTAAGAGGGAAAAAAGTGACAAAATGGGTTTATGTTGGGTCTATTAGGTGCAAAGGAAGTGTGGGTTAGTTGCCAGCATTGGCGGAACCAGGGGGTGGCGCCGGTGACCCAAAAATTAGTGCTAGTGCCGCCGAGAGCCACCGGTTTCCGCCACCCCTTCGATTCCGACGGAAGGCCGGATTCTGGCCGTGGAAGACGACCGGACAAGACAAGTTCGTTTCGTTTATAATACTGAATTGGTCCGATTGAGTTTCAGCCCAATCGGCCCATAATTTTTTAGCTGATAACACATCAAAACGACGTCGTTTTGCTTATCAAAACGACGTGCTTTGATAAGTTAAACGACGTCATTTTGATGTGTTATCAGCCAAAAAAATATGGGCCGATTGGTCTGAAACCCAATCGGCCCAATTCAGTGTTAAACCCTAACTTAAACCCAGCAAAAACAGCAGTAGCCACGAGTCTTCCACCGGCGACCGACGCTTCCCGCTGACCCTTTGTTGTATTAAGCGTGGAAAAAAATTTACACTCCGCTTCAGCCACCCCTTGCCAGAGCTCCTGGTTTTGCCACTGGTTGCCAATATGAACGCCTGCATCGGTTCTGTCGGGGATGTGGGTGGTTTGGTCACAATATGCCACACTACTCGTTTACAGAAGTTAACAAACTGGAAGCTTACTTGGATGATGCTTTTTTGAGGCGTTGTGCATTGATAGGTATGGATTTTGTATGGGATGATTCCGAGGAATTATTCCCTGCTTGGTTGCGTGTGCACGACCACTGGCCGGTGAGGAGATATACTGAAGTTCCGATCAACTATGTCAGGGAATGGTGGAATGTGTATAGTGATGTTCGGGACTCGGAGATATTAAATGGGTTTGAGGTGTCAATGAGAATGGAGAAACATTCGTATACGGTTTCCTTTGCTGATGCTAATCACACTGGTCGACAGAGACAAAGAGAGGGTTTTGGACCAGGGATGTCAAAAGGTAGTGAAAATGGAAAGAAGGGAGTTGTGGAGGGAAGTAGTGCGCGAATTGTGGGTACTCGATTGCGTGGTCGGGTTGCTTGATGAACAAGTTACGGCAATGGAGGTAGAATGTAATGCTTAAACTAATGTTTTACCTGCGCCTCCGAGTTTTCATGGGAATTTTGTGATGGAACAGAGTTTAGAGTTGCAGTTCAGGGACTATGGGCCTCAGTCAGTAGCGGAATGGGATCAGGAAAATGTTGAAAATAAACTTGATTTTGAGTTAGTTCAAATGATTTCTTAGTGGCCCATTATTTAGAAAAAATCCAAAGAAGTCTTGAGGAGTATGGACGATTCTAGAGTAGGTTCTAGTACATTTACAGAATATATAGATTATGATGGAGTTGTAGAAAGAATTCTAGAGAGCTAATTGTAGCCATTAGATTAGAGTTGAGATTGCAAGATCTTAACCATTGGTTAGGGGATGCCACTAGTATAAATATGGGTGATGTAGTAGAGTTTTAATCAAGTGAAAAATAATAGAAGCCTTCTCCTTTTAGAAATAATCTCTTCCTCCAAGTTTTCCATTTTCACCCAAACTTTCTAAAT
>JAULKM010020045.1:0-14273 GCA_032355605.1 Rubia tinctorum
CCTCGCTCTCATGTAAGCCTTCGGGCATCGCTCTCATGTAAGCCAATTTCGGCAACAATGAATTTTCAATGGAAAAGAGTCAGGAACCCTATAAACCCGATTAATTATTTTTATAAAAAAAGATGATTTTGGACATGTATGCATCCGTGATTTTGGACATGTATTAACAGGATTGAATCGTATAGATGTTCTAAGGTAATTGTTTTTTATAATAGAAGTTAAAATGAGATATATGATTCATTTACTTTGTTTTTTTTCTTTTCCTTTTTTTAAAACTAAAATATATGTCTGAAATGGTCATTGTGTGAATTAAAAGCACTTCTATGTTTAAATTTACCAAACACTTCAACTGTTTTTAACACTAAAAAAACACATAAAAGCTAATTTACCAAACACACCCTAAGAAGCAGAAGCAGTTTTGCTTCTAAGTCCGGCCCTACCAAACACACCCTAAATATAGTAGAATTTAGTGAAAATGTGCATTTACAACGAGATTAAATGTCACAAATAAAATGAAGGTGACAACCATAGATTCGTTAACAACGGAATATGTCGTTGTAATAGAAAATTTCTTACAACCAAAGTACAAACTTGTTTTAAATATACCTTTTCCAACGAGTGAGTAAAAGTGGTTGTAATATCAAATACAACCAACCCTATTACAACCACTTTACAACAACATACACATTTGTGGTAAATTGTCATTTACAACCACTATAGGACTTTTTACAACAAAATTTGCCCTCGCTATAGAGGTAATTCTAATAGGTGGATAACAATGAATTTAATTCATGGGTTTCTTCACATTATCTCTAAAAAAATGAATTGAAATCTACGGCCACCAATTGCGTCATACATGAAGAACATAGTTCAAAAAGAATAAATTATGTTTTTAATTTTCTTTTGTCCAAAAACACAATCCAAAACATGACGACTCTTATTTGTCATTGGGCCTTGGCCCATTATGAGAATATTTATGTTAAGTAAGACCAATAAGGTTAGGATTATACACATTCAGTGCGCACAGCTGTTACGGAGAAAATCATGCATAGAGTTAGTATTTCGGTTACATACAATTACTGATAGGGTTTAGCGTATAAATATAAAGGTATGTTTTGATTGAGATTTCATTGGCAATTTATCTGTCAAAGATCAATACTAATTTAAGCATCAGAGAGTTTTCCCCTGGAATCTCCGTGGGCTTGTTTCTTCCAGATCACAACCAAGGGCTTGGAGGTGCAACTCAATAGGTTTCCAACCCAATGGGACCGATTAAGTCAAATTCCAATTTCTTGGTTTATGTCCACTTTTACGGCTACTCGAAGGAGTGAGAGGTTGAGAAGTAAAGGAACAGGCACAGAAGATAAAGTACAATCCCCGTATAAAAGGAAAACAAGATGGTTAACCCTCCGGTGTCAAGAAGTGTGGAGCCACAGTGTGTGAGAGTTTTGGTAGGGCCTAGTTCAGTTCTTATTGAAGGATCTCGAGAGGTCAGGAGGTCTTCTGGGCAGTTGGAGATCACTCTAGAGCCTGTGTAGGATTGAACGCAGGCCAACATTGGGATCCCCCGGTTACCTTACATTAAAGGGATGAGCACCTCACAGAGATGTCAATAGATTCATAAATTGAAGCCTAGGAAAAAATTATACAAACGAACCATTGTGAAGGGATGGTGTTAACCCCGGTTGGATTGCAACTAGATTTGATGTAGGTGGCGCAAATGCTGGCGACGACAAGGTATTAGGTAACCTCACCATCAATGTCTTTGGGCCGATTGAGAAAAGTGGTGTCATCGATACCTATAGAGGTTCCTATAATGATAGTATCCTAGCCTATCATGGGAATTTCTTAACCCAGATATGTAGGGGAGATGTTTCAACCATGATCTCAACCCTCATTTTCGGATAATACACAAGGATTGGTTTACTCGATGCTTGCTTTGATACCTGTGGCAAAATCACCTTTGGGAGTTCAAGGACATGGAAACCAGTGCAAGGTCAGGGACCTTACGGTTATTATAGAAAAGGATCAATGCCCCTCGTGTATCTACAGGAATTTGGCCTTATTCGGGGTACATGGTTTCGCAGCCGATGTATTATTTTCCTTACATAGAAGGCCACCGAGGATTGTATCAGGGAAAGACTCCTCCCCTGGAGGAGACACTGGATACTCGTTGAAGAGGGAGTTACACAGGTTGATCAGACCATTAGGGAAAGTGGCAGGTTCTCCCTTTAGCCCGTCGATAACCTCAGCTCGATGGCCAATAGACATAAAGTCACCAGAAGGGCTCCCTACATATTGTGGAGACTCGGATCCTCTAAAGTTCATTCAAACATTCATGAGCCTTATGAACTCAAGATATTTTAATGAAGGATTAACGTGTAAAATATTTGGTATTTACCTTTGAAGAAAGGCCCAAGAATGGTTCAATAAGTTACCAGAGGGTTCTCTGCATTCTTATCAGGATTTTAGTAGGGCTCTTTTAAGTCGATATGCTTAGAAGAAGAATTTTACTAAAACGGTGCCTGAGTTGTATTAAACCAAGCAGAAAGCTGGGGAGATCATCGAGATTTTTTACCATAGGTATGTGGATGAAAGTTTGGGAGTGGTAGAAAGTGCTGAAAATGAGGTGATCCAGTGATAGTTGATAGGTATGCAAGATATAGGGTTGTGAAAGAAGTTTACTACTAAAACCCATCAAGGCCTCCAGAAGCTTCAAAAGGTTATTCAGCAGTATTTGAAGTTTGAAAAGGATGCTAAGAAAAAGAGATAAAGCTTAGTTGAAAAACGTGGAAAAGTTAATGATCCTCAGGGAAAGAAACTTCTTGAAATAGCTATGACTATCTTCGAGAGGTATACACCCTTGGGGAGATCTCCAGCACAACCCCTAAGTATACATCGAGGTATGTTCTAGGCGCCTCCATCGATGAGAGATTCAAATAGGGCAATGATAACAAGGAGAGTTTCGAATAGATACTGTGATCTTCACAAGGATTATGGACATGACATGGATGATTGTATCTATCTCAAGATGGATATTGAGAGGTGTGTTTGGGAAGGTCGATTCCAGGGCTCAGAATCTCCACATTGAGATCGAAGGGGACCTCTGAGGCCCATAAATGAACTTCGATCTAAGAAACCATACAAGAGGGGTAATTAGAATAATGGTGGTATAGTCGAAAGGGAGCTTTGAGATTAGGGCCAGGTAAGACGCAAAGAAAGGCCTAGAGATCAGCCTGTTGGAAATCAAGAGAACACAAATCAGGAGAACCCAGTAATCCATAGAGTGATTAATATGGTAAACAGGATTGTGGGAGAAAGGTCTTCGAATACAGTTATAAAGGTTAAATCACGTTAAATCCCTGCTGGAGAACCATGTTATAAACGGTTACAAGCAAATGAAACCATTACATTTTTTAGGAAGACACAGTCCCAAACCAAGTCCCACATGCAGATCCCATGGTTGTTTCGGAGGTTATTGGAAGTTCTTTGATAAGGAGAGTATTCATTGATGATGGGAGTGGTGTCGAGGTGATGTATGCAAACTGTTTTAAATAATTGGACATAGGCCGCAAGAATTTGAAGAAGTCTACTTTGTTGCTATCAGGGTTTATGGGTAAAATTGTATTCCCTTTATGAGGAAATCACTCTATCAGTACAGATAGCTGATGGAGAGAGGTGTGTAACGATAGACTGTACCTTTGCTGCCATCAATGCATACTAGCCATGGTCACTCATGGATGTGTCAGGCTCAAGCCGTATGGTCTTCTTATCACCAAATGATGAAGTTTCCTATTAAAAAATGGATGGCTCCTATTCAAGGAGATCAGGAAGTAGCTAATGGTTGTAACCTTATGGAAATGAAAAGAGAAAGAAAGGTTGCCGATGTACATGGAGAAGTCAGTCCAACTGATACTGAGCAACTTGCTATTCGAAACATGGGTACAATGTCTATAGGGATAATGATGTCTGATAGCATTAAGTAGAGGTTGAAAATCCTACTTGATGGGGATAGTGATGTGTTCTCCTGGTGCACTTCTGATCTCACTGGAGTACCCTCGAATTTTATGGTCCATAAGTTGAATATTGATCCCTCGATAAAGCCAGTTAAGAAGAAAAGAATGATGTTTTCTCCGGAGAGAGAAGAGACTTTCATGGTAGAGGTAGAAAAACTTCTTAAGGCGGAAGCTATTGAGGAAGTACTCTATCCAAAATGGCTGGCTAACCAGGTGATGGTCCCAAAGCATGATGAATCCTGGAGATTGTGTATTGATTTCACGGATTTGAATAAATATTTCCCCAAAGACAACTACCCTCCGCCATCGACAGAAAAGTTGTTGGAAGCCATTTCAGGGTATCAAGTTTTGGCATTCTTCGATTCTCACAAAGGATATCATTTAATACTGATGGCTGAGGATAATAAGGAGAAGACCTCATTCATTACAGACGCATGAACATTCTTTTTTAAGAAAATACCATTTGCGATAAAAAAATGTAGGAGCAACCTATCAGCGGTTTGTAGATAAGCTATTCAAGAAGCAGATTGGTAGAAACATGGAGGTATATGTGGATGCTATAGTTGTAAAGAGCAGAGGGCATGCACCGTTTCTCTAGGACCTTATAGAAACATTCGAGGAGCTACAACAGTCAAACTTGAAACTTAACCTAGCAAAATTCGTTATTGGGGTAGGAGATGGAAACTTCTTAGGGTTCATGGCATCAGAAAGAGTTATCAATGTTAACCTAGAGAAAATTGAAAGTTTAATGAAAATGAATAGTCCACGGATGTTGAAAGATGTCCAAAACTTACAGGATATCTGGCAGCACTGAGCAACTTCCTATCGAAGGGAGCGGAAAAGAATTTTCCCTTCTTTCAATGTATTAATAATGGAAAATAATTTAAAATGGACCAAAAATATGAACAGGCTTTCAAAGAGTTAAAGGAACATCTTCGAGTCTTGCTAACACATACGAAACCAGAGAGGGGTGAGGTGTTGTATCTATGTATTTCTGCTTCGTCTCTGGTCATTAGTGCTATTTTGGTTAAGGAAAAGGAGAAGCAACAATACCCGATATTTTTGAGTCGAGCTCTTTAAGGACCCGAGGCGAGGTACACAGCTCTTGAAAGGTTGATTTTAGTACTAGTACACGCAGCTGAAGGTTGCTCCCTTACTTCTAAAAGCACACCATAGTGATACTTACAAATCATCAAATCTAGCATATACTTTTGAAATTGGAAGCTTCGGGGAGAATGATTAAATGGGTCATTGAATTAGGGGAGCATGACATTCAATTTCAACCGAGAACTGCAATCAAAGGTCAAGCTCTTTCATTCTTCATATTGGAAACAACGGAGCCCATAGAATTAAGTGAGGAGGTGAAAAAAGAGGAAGTATGGAAACTATCCATTGACAATTCTTCACATTCGGGGAGCAGGAGTATTGATCACTAGTCCCGAAGGTGTTGATTATCCGTATGCATTACATTTCAAGTTTAAAGCTACAAACAATGAAGCCGAGTATGAAGCCCTAATTTTCGTTCTTCGGTTCGCTAAAGAACACAATGTGAAAAAACTGGAGGTATTTAATGACTCATAGATCGTAGTTCAGCAAGTCAAGGCGAAACACGAGGCTAGAGAGCATAGTCTGCAACCGTATTTGGAGGTGGTGAAACTTTTGTTGGTTGGTTATCGAGCATATACCTTGACACAAGTTCCGAGGGAAGAGAATCATAAAATAGTTCTTCTGATCTTGGGATCTAATCTTAGAAGCAGCTGATGATGGAGACATTGAATAAGCGCAACTTCAAAGAACAGAGTGCAATGGTCCTTGAAGAGGCAGAGTCGGGGATGACACCCATTTTAAATTATTTTCTGAAGGGAGTCTTACCATAGAAGACAATATAGGTGAGAAAGATGAGCCTGAAAGCTCCGAGGTATGTGTTGCAAGATGGAGTTTTGTATCGACAAGGCCAGCTTCAGCCACTTTTAAGTTGTGTCACCCCTTTTGAAGTATATTATCTGATCAGAGCGGTTCATGAGGGAATATGTGGGAACCATCAGGGGGGCTCGATCTTTAACTAGGAGGCTTATTCCAGCAGGTTATTATTGGCATATGATGTTCGATGATGCTAACAAGTATATTCAGGCTTGCCACCAGTGTCAGAAACATGCACCAATTACCAACATCCCTTAGGAAAAGATGATGAATATACATAGCACGTGGTCGTTCGATAAATGGGGGATTAATCCTTTAGGGCCTTTTCAAGAGGCTCTGGGACGATTCAGGTACCATATTGTTGCTATAGACTATTTCACAAATTGGGTCAAAGCCGAGCCACTAACAAATATGAAGGAAAATTTTTTGATTTCTTTTTGTAGGAAGAAAATTGTTTGCCGTTTTGGTATTCCAAAGACCATAATAGCTGATAATTGGACGCAGTTTGCTCACGATCCTTTTAAGAAATTATGCAGGCGGTATAAGATACAGCAGAAGGTTAGAGTAGTATATCATCCTCGGGCGAACGAAAAAGTTGAGGTTACTAATTGTACCATTGTTAATGACATCCGAGCAAGGATTGCGGGGGCCATAGAGAACTGGATATGCAAGTTGCCTAGTGTTTTGTGGTCTTATCGAACAGTTGAATCCTTCACTACCGGGGAAACTCCTTACAACTTGGTTTATGATTCTGAAGCGATAATTCCCTCGGAAATTGGAATACTAAGTCCAACCGTGATTGAAGCCTCTGAAGAGAAGAATGAGAATAATCGTCGTTTGGATCTCGATTTTGTGGAAGAGAAGTGAGAGTTGGCATCCTTGCATGAAGCTAGGGTGAAGGAAATAGTTAAGCGATATCATGATCGAAGGGTTCGAAAGGTCTAGTTCAGTCCAGGGGAATTTCATATGAGGAAAAATGAAAAGAGTAGACAAGGGCCTGGAGGAAAGTTAGTTGTGCATTAGAAAGGTTCTTGCAGAATTGTTGAAGCGTATCCTGGAGGCAATTATACTCTCAAAGGTGTTCCTGGAGAGAAGATCCCAAGCCTGTGGAATATTATTAACCTTTGAAAATACCACCAACTCTAGAGCTTGACCTTTCCATTACCAACAAAGACTAATGTATGTTGAAACGCTACATAAAAATTTTCTCCCAAAGGTCGATGCATGTTGAAACGCTGGATCTGGTTAGATTCATATGATGTATGTTAAAACGCTACATCTAGTTAAGTTTATATTATGTCTGTCAAAATGCTGCATTAATTGGGCCTGTACGATGTATGTTGAAATGTTGAATAGAGGTTTGTATGCCAAACCCTGTATCCTAGTTAATTTTTCACAAATTTGCAAACCATATGCTACATCTGAACGAATCAATCTTGCATACAGAAACGAGGCAATTGCTTTTTTACTTTGCATATTATGAATTCCGATAAGATTTTATATACTGCAAATCCAAACGCTACATTTAATTTCCACAAAACACACTCAAAATTCCAATTCAAAAAGTTCAAAAACAATACATTTAAAGTCTAAGGAGATCAAGGAAATAAAATTTTCAAATTTTCTTCTATCATTTTGACTTTGAGGCCCATAGCTCAGGTCAGATCACGAATCCTTTCTTCCTCTGGATATTTTGCAGGGTCAAAAGAAGTTCAAAAACGAGGTTGGTTTGAAGTTTGATTGTCTCGCCTTGGCGGTTCATCAGAAATAATTAAAGGCCCATCAGGTTTTCAAGCTTTACCGTTACACTGGGAAGTCTTAGAGCCCTTGCGAGACTTTTGAGGTTTTGAAGACTTTTTTGCTCGTGAGCTGGTCGCGTATTGTAGGAAACTCTTTTATCCAGTGAAAAATTTTAGTCGCACACCCTCCTTTCGGAGGGGTCCCCTCATCAAGCACTTTGCGCCTCTTAATCCAATTATCGGCAACTCGAATGAGAAGGATATCTTTTATAAGCTTTGGATGCTGTACCCCATGGTAAAGCCCATTAGCTCGGAGACTATGCTGAGCTCCTTATGCTCCTCTACTAAGCGAGAATCTTTCTTGAGAAACTCTGTATTTGAATAAAGTTAGAGCGAGGAGTTTGACTCTTTGTTCTCCTCCAAAAGTTGAGAGTTGTCATTGGATAATGCTTTGCATAATTTGGCATTCTTTGTGAGGGTCCTAGAAAGTTCACTGTTCTTCTCGAGGGTAATATGCTGTTCTTTCACAGCCTCGACGACTTGATCCCTAAGCCTATTGGTCTCATCCCTAGAATACTCGAGTCGGATCTTGATAGAATGTAAAACCTATAAATAATTATGGCTATGTGTATTCAAATATACTAAGTATAAAGGGTATACAAGATAGAATCATATATGAAAAATTATATATACAAAACCAATCAGAAAGGGTATTCCTTTCTTAACCTGATTCTCATTCATTTCATATTCTATTACCCCCCCTTAAGCGAAGCGTGGGACTTGTCGCGACGCAAAGCTTGGACCGGAAGAACTCAAACTGAGGACGAGATAAACCCTTTGTAAAGATGTCAGCAAGCTGTTGATCAGTAGGAAAATAAGCAACCTTGAGCTTGCCAGAAGACACCATCTCACGCACAAAATGATAATCAATATCAATGTGCTTAGCACTCTTATGCGAAACCGAATTCTGAAGAAGAAAGAGAGCGCAATTATTATCACACAACAAAATAGGTGGGGCACTAGCAGTCACACGCAAATCCCGTAATAAATTCATCAACCAAACTAATTCCGCAACAGTGTTAGCCATTGCCCGGTATTCTGATTCTTAACTAGAACGAGCGACTGTTGGTTGTTTCTTTACACTCCATGAAACCAGGTTTCCACCAAGAAAAATTGCATAACCATAAGTAGACCTATGGGTCTTAATACAACGAGCCCAATTAGTATCAGAATAACCCAAAACTGACAAAGCAGAAGATATCTTGCGGAACTGGAGTCCATAGTACATTGTACCACGGACATAACGCAGAATTTGAGTGACAACTTGGTAATGGTCATCTGTAGGATACTGCATATACTGACTGACTGTGTTTAGAACATAAGAAATGTCGGGACGCGTAATAGACAAATAATATAGTGCACCAACCAAAGAGCGGTAAATAGTGGGATTTTTAATGGCTTACCGGAAGTGCGGGAAAGATGCGAAAAAGCTACAAAAGGGATAGCTACTGGCGCCGAATCTTGCATTCCGGCGCAATAAAATGTCCTTGGCATATCTGTCTTGGCTAAGGAATAAACCATCAGAATTTCGCACAACTTCCAAACCGAAAAAATACTGTAAGGTGACAAGATCGGTGATCTTAAACTCTTGATGAACACAAGCAATGAACTTGCTGATGAGATGACCATTATTCCCAGTAAGAATAATATCATCAATATAAACCAACAGATAAAGTAGAGAAGCACCTTGTGAAAAAACAAATAAGGAGATATCCGCAGAACTGCATACAAAACCCAGGCCAAACAAAAAAGAACTAAATCGTTGAAATCGAGCACATGGTGATTTTTTCAAACCGTAAATAGCCTTGCGCAAACAACAAACAAAATCAGGACGCATAGGATCTTTGTAACCAGTTGGCTGCTCCATATAAATCGGAGAATCAAGAACACAATTTAAAAATGCATTCTTCACATCAAGTTTTCGTAATGGCCAATTACGAGTGACATCAAGAGACAAAAAAATATGAACAATAGATGCTTTCACAATTAGACCGAATGTATGGTTATAATCAAAACCATGAAACTTAGTACAACCTTGAGCAACTAACATGGCCTTGTGTCAATCGAGTGAGCCATTAGACTTGTTCTTTAAACAATACACCCATTTAGAGCCAACAACATTTACATGAGGAGGTCGGGGAACAAACTCCCATGTCTGTTGAGCTCGTAAAGAAGACATCTCTGAATCCATGACGGTAACCCAGTCTGGATCTTTAACCGCAGAACGATGACTGCGAGGCTCAGTCTTTGCAAATAAAACACTCAGTAAACCATAAATATCATAGTCAGAAAATCCTTGAACCTCAAAGAGCCAGCTTGAGAATGAGTGCCCATCGGGTGCCGAGAAGAAGAGACCAAATTTGAAGACGTCTCAGAGTCCGATGGTGGCACAGAAATTGAGGCATGCTCGAGATTGGTGGATGGAAAAAATGGCAATGGTACTTGAGAAACGGGTGTTACAGAAGCTGCAGGTGAGGCAACTGGAGTTACCTCGGCCAGCGCGTGGGAGCGACAAGCAGCCGGTGAGTCGGCGCCTGTTGCCCATGTGCGTCCACTGCGATCGGAGGAGACTCGGATGGTCAGGCAGATGGTGCTGGCTGATGGTGGAACTGAGGCTGAGTACCCTGATGCAGACGAATACAACTGTCTGAAGAACCCTGAGCTTCCGGAAAATGTGAATTTTTCAATAAAGTAGGTGATTCCGAGGAGGAGGATAGCTCAAACACCTCTGATGGAACTAATGATGGCTCGAAAAATGCTGAAACATCCAGTGAAGAGGCATCTGTAACAGAACCAGTACGGGAACTCGGAAAGTAAAATTCATCAAATCGAGCATGACGAGTGATATATTCTATCTTGGTTAGAGGATCGGGACATCGATAATCCTTGTACTGAGAACTGTATCCTGAAAAAATGAATGACAGACTCCGAGGTTTCAACTTGTGTGCAGAATAGGGCCGCAAGTAAGGAAAAACACGGCAACCAAATGCATGAAAGATGGAGTAGTCAGGCAGTGAACCAAAAATAATAGAGTGAGGAGACTGACCAGATTATACCAGAGTGGGCAGCCTATTAATGATGTAGACTACTGTTGAAAATGCATCATACCAAAATGAATGATGAAGGCCAAAATGAAATAGCAAAGACAAACAAGTCTCAGTAATATAACGATGCTTCCTTTCTGCATGCCTATTTTTCTCTGGTGTATAAGGACATGAAATCTGATGATGAATGCCCTTAGATGCAAAATGAGATCGCATGCGATGATTCACAAACTTGGTTCCACCATCACTATAGAAAACTTTAATAGTGGTGGAAAACTGATTCTCAACAAAGGGCTCAAATTGCATATAAACCTCCACAAAATAAGACTTGCGTCGTAGAGGCAAAAACCAAGTAAACTCAGAGTGATCATCAATAAAAATGACATAATAAAGGTACCCGGCGTGAGAGACAACATGTGAGGGTCCCCAGAGGTCACAATGAACTAAATCAAGTACGCGTGGTGCGCGTGTCATATTATCTTTGAAAGAAAGACGCTTGCCCTTAGCCATTTCACAAGAAGTACATAAATGAGGCTTTGGCAGCAAACTAGTAACTGACAAACTAACAGTTTTAGTTAAAGATGAAATTACAGAAAAAGGAACATGTCCTAACCGACTATGCCATAGCTCAAAGGAGAATTTGGCTTTATTTGAATTAACAAAAGAAACTAAAGCAGCACCACCGTAATCTAAAATATAAAGACCTCTCTCACTGTGTCCTCGGCCCATGAGCTCCTTGGTAACCTTGTTCTAGATAATGAAACAAGTGTCATCAAAAGAAACAACAACATTTAATTCCCTTCTCAACTTGGCAATGGATAATAAATTCTTGGTGATATTTGAAACAACCAAGACATCAGATAAAGTAAGATAATCAGAAATCCGGGAATTGCCAACATTGGAAATATTCAAAGCAGAACCATTACCAAAATAAACAAGACGATTGCCATGATAAGGAGCTACGCTATCCAAATTGGAAGCCGAGCCGGTCATATGATTGGTTGTACCAGAATCCATGTACCAATCAGGAGTGGCATTTAGCTGCTGATAATGTGGCTGAGCTGTGTCCGCGGAGTTTGCAACCTCATCGCGAGAAACATGTGAACGCTTATAGCAAAATTCAGCAAGATGATCGGAGCGATGACACCACTAGCAGACGTAGCTCGGACGGCCAGGTTGAAGTGGCGCACCACCGGCGGCCGGCGGCATTGAATGGCCACCACCGCAACCAAAACCACGGTCTCGGCCACCCCATCCTTGGCCAAATCCGCAGCCTCCCCTGCCCCAATTCTCCTATGCAGATCCTTGTTGAGAAGCAGTAAAAGCAGAGGGAATCAGTCTAGAGGTAGACGAACGGGCATTAAGAGAAAATTCTAATGCTTCATCATCAACAACAATGGTGTACAAATGAGGTAAAGGGTCTTTCACCATTTGAGGAGAAGAATACTGGGAGAGTGTATCATTCAAGTCACGACAAAATACAATGACAATATCCTTATCATTGAGGGAATGACCAAGAACACGCAATTCATCAAGAATATATTTAAAATGAGCATAATATTCTTGGACATATAGATTTTCTTAACGAACTCCATAAAAATGATCAACGAGAAAGAGATGACGAGCACGAGAATTGTTTTGAAATTTAGTAGCCAAAGCTGATTGGTTATGTTGATGGTACAACTGTCTGCCTTCCGGAGACCGCCAACTCAGAATCCGGTTTCGTATAAGAGATCCAAACACATTGATATTGATTATCATTTTGTGCATCAGATGGTGTCTTCTAGCAAGCTCAAGATTGCTTATGTTCCTACTGATCAACAACTTGCTGACATCTTTACAAAGGGTTTACCTCGTCCTCAGTTTGAGTTCTTACAGTCCAAGCTTTGCGTAGCGACAAGTCCCACGATTTGCTTGAGGGGGGGGGGGGGTAATAGAATATTAAATTAATTAGAATTAGTTGAGAAAGTAATACCCTTTCTGATTGGTTTTGTATATATCTTTTTCCATATCTGATTCTGTCTTGTATACACTTTGTACTCAGTATATGTATGAATACACACAGCCACAATGATTTGTGGGTTTTACATTCTATCATAGGGATTTTCCATAAAACCATTATACTTCCACACAGGTGAATTAAATATTGCATAATCTCCGAGTTTCCATAAACTATTATCGCCGCAATATTCTACTCGCCAAAATTGAACTTCCACTGTATGTTCCAACATGGAATGTTTTTCTTCTTTAACACTAGTTCACAAATGCCAACACATTATTCCATGAGATGCACATGACTTTACTATAGTTTCTTTGAGCTGATGTGGTTCAGGCCTTAATGAAGGATCCAAGTACTATTTTGAGATACAAATACTTGAAAGAATAAATGTTTGTTTAGTTCTTCTAAGAATTAGATATATTATCAGATTCTTCAGCAAATTGGCATGAACAAAGGTCTACTGAAATATGGTATTCTGGATGAGTTTGATGGGAGTTCATGTTGTGTTTATAGTTGGCAAGAAAGCAATGCTATTAAGAATGGAAAACCTACTGTTTATAGGCTTAGATGTAAATTTTTTAATGATAGAGTGTAATATATTACTAAGTCATTGAAGAAAGAAAGGGCTGTTTTCAAAGGTGGTGGAACTATTATGATGCATGAGAGTAATTATTTTGAGGGAGATTACGTGGAATTCAAGGAAGAAAATTGTAAGTCAATGTTAGTTCCTGAAGTGATGGTTTTCACAACAATCACTATATGGATTATAGATCAATCCTGCGGTACTTGGATGGTGTTTTAATTAGAGGAAGAGCAATGTAAGTTCCAGATTGATGCAAACATGAGCTCTCATATGTTAGGAGGTGAATATGATTTTGATGAATTGGATGGGCTTCGTAATGTTCCCGTGGGTGGGAGAAATGAGTTTGTAGAACCTACTGTAGGAATGGAGTTTGATTCATATGAGGATGTTTACTACAATTGCTACGCAATGGTCTACTGAGGATGGTGCAAAGCTTTGTTGCAACAAACAGGGTTTTAAAAAGGCTAAAGATGTCAATCAGCTGAGAGAAGAGGCAAGAACTTGTTGTCTTGCGATGATAAGAATGAGAATAACATATTGTAGACTGTGGAGAATATGTGAAGCTACGTCGGAGCACAACCATTTGTTAGGGTCGAAAATGAACAGGTGCAAGAATTTTCAAGCTCCGATGTGGAGGTACATACAGTGAAGTTGTACAAAGCACTTCTTACAAATGAAGATGACCGTTGAAAAACTGATTTTACCATTTTATCTTAACTAGTAATCCTATGTTCAAACATGGTCTAACTTAATCAAGTATGTAAAGTAAATAAACACGAGACACACAATTTGGTTATACAGTTCAGTGAAATCCACCTACGTTTGCGGGGTCTGGCCCAGTTCAAAATAAATCCACTAATCAGAGATACAGTACAAAGTACACCATACAACTATACTTATCTTCTAATTACA
>JAULKM010020064.1:0-30503 GCA_032355605.1 Rubia tinctorum
ACCCTTCCTTTATTTCCCATCAACACTTCCACATCAGCTTGCATAAAAAACCGATCCACAAGCAAGTGTGCCATTTTCTCCGGGACGGAGGGAGTATCATTTTTATTTATAATATAAAATAACAATTTTATAATTTTATAAGAAATTAATAGGTTTATATTAAAATATTATGAATTTTAATTTAATTAATTTAAAAATAAATATTTCACTTCTCCGAAATCATAAAAAACGGACCCAAATTCAAAATTTTGTTTTAAAAATAATAATAAATATAGAGGACGCATTTTTCAAACGAGTCCTTTAATTTTAATTAAATAAATGCATATATATGTACGTAAGTGTGACCAAAATATATAAATGTATGTAAGTCCGACCCGACCCGTTTTGACCCAAGCCATTTTGACCCGACCTGAATGGGACCCATGTGGGCCGGATCAAAACGGGTCGGGTCAGGCATTATCTGTTTACGTAGTTATTATCCAGTTACGAGTTTGGCTGTCCGAATATGTTTTTTAAAAAAGAAAAATTCAAATGACTCATTTTTAAAACGCGTCCTCATGGGTCAACCCAAATTGACCAAAATCATATGAAAATAGTAAATTTTTAAATAAAATACATTATTTTTAAATGTAAATAAATTATGATTTATTTTTATATAATTTAAAATAAGAATATTATGTTATATTTAATTATAAATTATTTACTTAATAAATAAAAATACAATTATTTTCATTTTACTTAGTTAGAATAATTTTAATATTTCATTTTTAAAATAAATTTTAGTAAATTTTATTTATAATATATATTTCATATATTAATAAATATATTATTTATAATTAATAGTAGGTTTCCAAAATTATTTTCAGTTTTATAAAAAAATCAAGAATGTTAAACTTGTTTATGAATTAAATTAATGGTGGATATTTTGAAAATTTTGGATTTATCAACATAACAGTGAAAATTTCAGATATATTACAAATAATATATAAAAAATATTATTTTGATACAAAAATAATAATATAACAGTGAATTTAATTTTTTTCATTATTATTTTGATTTTCAAAAATTATTTAAAAATTTTAAAAATGAAGAGGACGCATTTTGTAAATGCGTCCTTTAGGTGAATTTAATTTTTAAATATTGTTTTGATTTCCTAAAATTTTAAAATATATATATAAAAAATGAAGACCTCTAGGTTAATTTAATTTTTTAAATTTTGATTTCCGAAAATTGTAAAGCATGAAAAAAAAGGAAAAAAGACGACTGCATGTGAAAAATTTTAAAAAAATTGATGCTGAGGACGCATTTTGTAAATGTGTCCTCCCCTTTGCATCCCACACAAAACACTGTACCATCATTATAAGAAATTTCTCGAATATACTCCAGAAAGAAGAGCAGGGGGTGAGGGATAACGCCATTGATAATATCATCACAAATCCTAAGGTGAAGCAATGCATTTTCATGGCTTTCCATGAAAAGGTTGAAAAAGCTTTTAGCTTTAACTGGATACTCTTGGTTCAACTTGACACCATGATGCCATTTGATCTCCGTCCCCTTAAGCTCCTTGATGCCTCTTGCCCCTCTGAAAAATGAGAAACGGGCTTCTTTTGTCAAGACCTCATTCTCAAAGTAAGGGTTTGGGTTTGGAGTGTCAAAGAAAACTCAAGCCTCCAGCCATTGGGTTGATGAAGAGAAGTATACTTGATGTCCTTAAGGTATTCAAGGGCCTTCTCATCAAGGCCTGTAAGTGCAATCTCGTCGCTAAATTGTTCGAGGGCTTCTTTCATTGAGCCAGAATGGAGGCAACCCTCTCACTTTGTGAAGCTCCTTATCCCTTTCAAGCAGGGGTTGAGCCAGAAAATTTAATTTGATGGGTCATAATTTAATTTGGTGTCTCTATCTTAGAAATTTGTGCTAAAATTTTGAAATTTTAAGGGTGAAATGGGTCTAAATTTCCAAAAAAATCCTAGAGCATTAGTAAAAAATAATATATTAATTAACTAAAAAAATAAAAATCTATGTTTTTTTTTTTAAAAAAAATGGTAGGGCAATTTCCCTACCTTGCACCTTAATGGCTCCGCCACTGCTTTCAAGTATACGCAATCTCTCGTCACAAAGGAGTTGGATGGCACGCCAATAAGAGGTCTCATATCCATTGCACTTGGACACGAATTTGGATATTAAGAGGTTACGCTGTTTCTGGAGCTCCATCAATTCTTCCTTTATACGGGGAGCCATATAGTCTACCTCCATCGGCTCCCATTCCTCGGCTGGAGGAGTCTGAGTGTTCCTGCTGTCTGCAGTGTCGCTGGTCACAGAACTTCCCTCGGAATTCATAAATTCCAACAGCATGCAATCCACAGGGGGTGGAGTTTGTGGCATCAGCTTCAACTTGGCTTCCCCGAGAGCTGGAGCATCCTCCAACTGCATAGATGCTAAGCGATCAGCGTCACCGTCGGCCATCCTTCCCCGGATTGCGCCTATAAAATTATTTCATATCCCTTAAAGAAAAGAAAACTCTACCTTTCTATGTGTTCGTATATCTTTAACCAAACCCCACGGGTATTTATATACCTCGGCTGCTAACAAAACCGAAACTAAAGTGAATTCAGATTCTTATCGCGGGAGATAAGGGAATAAATAGGGAGTTTCAGGAAAGGTGGTTCATGAGTTTATGGACAAGCATGCGACTGATTTGTAAAATGGGGTTCAGATTGTAATTAATTTGAAATTAGGGAAGTTACATAAATTAAAATTTAATTTCCATTTTCTTTTTACATCGGTTATTCAAAATCACCTTTCTTCTCCATTTTCCTCAATCATTTTCTCTTTCTCATGTTTTCTTTGCTTTCCGTCATTGTTCATCTGCAAATTTCTCTCCGTTTCTTCACCAAATTTGTCGCCATTTTCTGCATTTTTCTTCGCCGTTCAACTTTCTCGCGATCTTGACTTAATTTTCCTCGTCCTCTTCTTTGTCAGGGATTGAAATCGGTAAGTTTTTCATTTCTTCTACGTTTTGACGATTCTGGGTTCCCATAATTGATCGCCGCTCATATTGTATTGTTTAAAAATCGTTCGCCATTCCGATTTAATGCATTTGTTGCTTATTTGTTGTAATCTATGGGTAGGGCGAAGGGTAAAGAAGGAGGTCTTCCTCTTAAAGCAAGTGTTGATATAACCAAGGGAAAGAAAGAGGTTTCTCCTAAACCGGAGAAGTTGATTCAGCTTTTTTTATTCTCCTCGTTCATTTTTTTTTGGTTTTCGTTTTGAATATTTGGAGTTTCGCACTTTTTATTTCTTGTTGTGTGTGTGTGTGTGTTTTCAGCCTTGTTGTTGACATTTTTAGAGTATGCTTATTTTATTTGATTTGTAAGTCAGATCTGCATATTTTGAATATTCTATATAACATGCATTTATTTTTTTAGAAGTTGCATGTATTGGTATAACATATGTATTAGTTAGTTACTCTGTTTTTTATTTTTACTGTATGATAGCTACTGGTTGTTATATGTACATTAGTTTAGTTATATTATGCATATGTTTTGAAATATTATGAAATTATTTTTCGTACTTTTATTCTTCTGCTTTGATAGCATGTATTTATTTCATTAGAAGTTGCATATGTTAATATAAGACATGCATTAGTTAGTTAAACTGTGTGTCCCCGATTATATTGCTTAATGACTGTTAGTTTATAAAGTTTTTCATATGTTATAATGTAAGAGATATATGATAGCTACTGATTGTTATAGTGTGCATTAGTTTAGTTATGTTTTGTATATGTTTTTTTTAAATACTATTTTTTTGGTCCTCAACATATGTCGCAATACCATCTTTTGGTCCTTAGTGCCAACACCGCTTATATTCAGCAACTAACAAATACAAAATGATTTGTTTGCTCCCCAAAAGTGGTTTTCAGGTAAACCGGAATTATTTTCCAATATATCTAGGGGAGTTTTCATATTCACTAATTTTAAAATATTTTCAATTTTTTTTCTGTCATGTTTTCGTCTCAGGCGTGTCTCCGACGAAGGTCCACAAGCTTAATACAACGAGCAGTGAGCTTTTGGTCTTCAATAAAGCTCCAGTAAAGTGGGGAGCTCCGGCAAGCTAGCCAGCACAAACTAACGCCGTTATTCGTCTGACATCATCGGTTCCGGCGGCCCATCGCAAAGGGGAAGCTCGTGTTCTCCAGACCTGGTTTCGGCTGTCTTTCGTAAAGGAAAGGGTTTTTGTTAGGGACAATGGACGGAAGACGAGAAATTGGACTCCGCCAAATAAGGTTTTTCGCAGGGACGGACGGACGATGAGAAATTGGACTCCACCTTGTTAGGGTTTTGATCTCCGCCTTGGCGGAGGGGAGGAGGGTGAGGGCAATTGGGGTGAGGAGGAGGACAGAGAGAATGAGTGGTCGACGAGGCTTACCGGAGACGATCGAAGACGAAGCAGAAGTAGAAAACGAAGACGAAGCAAATATCAAAGACGAAGCTGAGATCGAAGACAAAGCAAAAGTAGAGCACCCACTCCGCAGAAGCAGAAGCAGAAGCAGAAGCAGCAACCGTCGGAGATGAGGATCGCCGGAGACGAAGCAGAAGCAGAGCAGTCATTCCGCTCTGCCACCCTAGATCGGACGCGCCCTGCATTTTTTCCTCGTTTATTATTTTTTTTCTTTGGGAAAAAAGTGTCTTTTCACGTAATTTAGGCTAAACGTTACCTGAAAACCACCTGGAATCTGGTTTTGGGGACCAAATATTTTGTATTTGTTAGTTGCTGAATATATGCAGTATTGGCACTGAGGACCAAAATATGGTATTGCGACATATGTTGGGGACTTAAAAACAATTTAATCTTTAAAAAAACTATGAAGTTGTTAATTTTACTTTTATTCTTCTAATTTAATAGAATGTATTTATTTCATTAAAAGTTGCATATGTTAGCATACTTTATGCATTAGTTAGTTATATTGTGTGTATTCTTCTGATTTGATAGCATATATTTATTTCATTAGAAGTTGCATATGTTAGTATACTGGAACAATATATGCATTAGTTAGCTATAATGTGTATGTCTTAGATTATACTGCTTATCGACTATCATTTAATCATTTATGCCTATATTGATCCTCATTGTGTATGTTATTTATTTATTTTTAATTTTTCCTCAAGGAGTTAAAGGCATATTTGAACATGCTAAACCCGAAAGAGTTGAAGATGATTGTAATTTTTTGTATTACATTTATTAGCTTATTTATTTTGAGTGTTTATATATCTTAAATGTGTTATGGAGTTTAGATGGTTTGCCACTTGTGAGGAAATCTTTAAAAAAAAAAGATGGACACATACTTCAAACGGAGCTGAAGAAGATTTAGAAGTCCTGCTCTTTTGGAGGTTGTTTTATTATCTTTACATATATTTTATTTTATTTATTTTATTATGTCTATTTTATTTTTATTTTTTCAATGTGCTTATACAGTTTGTGTTTGTGTTTTAATGTGTAGTTGCCTCATTGGCACGTTGGTCTGGGAGAATTGGTGGTTCCTCTACTCCAGATGTTTCCGTTGCTGCTATTCCTAAAGAGCCGGAAAAAATTTGAAAGTTACAGTGAAAAAATTGAAGTCCAGTGAAAGTGGATCAACCTAAGAATTTAATGACTTTGACTATAACACACTGCTAAGTGATGTAGTTTTATTGAGTAGAGAGGCAGTTGGTGTTAATGGGGCAGGGGTTCAGTGGTTGGTGAGGCTGGGGGTTCTTCTGAAGCTAGGGTAATGAGGGAAGCTGTTACTAATGTTTTGGATTCGATGATTGAAAATGTTAGTGCTTGTGGTGAAGGGGTGGGAGTTGATGGTGAAGTTGTTAGGGCTATTGAAAGGTCTGCTTAATGGGTTCGTGTAGTCTCAGGTGGTGATGAAGGTGGCTCTAGTGGTGCTGATGGTGTTAAGGGTGCTGAGGGTATTAAGGGCAATGATTTTTCAGAAGAAATTGACGCTGAAGTTGATGTATTTTTTTAGGAGTGTGCTGCTGATTTGAATATGTTAAATAGGAATGAGAGTGAATCTGTTAGGGAGGAAGTTGTACCTTCTGTCGTTATCAATTTTCAAGAACATAATAAAAAATGTCCCCATCTGCTAAGAAAAAAAGGCAGTGTCTCAAAGTCCAAAGCAGAAGTCCCGCACTGTGAAGTCGAACAAGAATGGGAAGGAAGTAGTTGTGAAGTCATCAGCTAGTGAGTTGAAGAAGAAGACAAAGGTAGTAGTTGAGAATAAAAAGAAGCAAGATGGTGATAAGTCCAGTGAGAAACTGAAGGCGAAGTCGAAGAATCCAGAAGATGAAGTTGGTAAAAAATCTAGTGTGAAGAGGAAAGTGGATAGTGTGATTGGTGGAGCATCGGTTTCTGGGAAAATGGTGTCGGTTAACGAAGGTATTGTTGTTGATGGAAGACTTTCGAAATAGCAGTGTAATCGTCCAAAGAAGTAGGTTGTTGAACGTGTTGATGAGGAGGGTAACACGTAAGTTTTTTTTCTTTTGTGTTCTTAGTATTCTGTGATTATATAAGACCTTGTATTTGTTTCATAAAATGTTGCATATGTTAATATTCAGGTTTTATTTGCTATTTATACTTTGCATATCTCCAGCTTTGTTTTATTTTCTTACATGTTGATAAGAAATTGTATTTATTTGTTTACGTGTTGCATGTTTTAATATTTATAGTTTATTTGTTACTTATGCCTATCAAACTGTTTTTTTCAAACAATTGTTTGTCTTCAGTGTTATCTTTAGAGACTGTATTTATTTTCTAAAATGTTGCATGTGTTAATATTCATGTTGTACTAGATAATGTGACTAGTTATTGTTTAAAATTTGATCTTTCTCTATTAGATTTAAGCTTATGTTTTGCACATATAAGTGTATTAGTATCTTGAATTTATTAGTAACTTTTGAACCTGCGTATGGTTAATATTTTCATATTCAATTTGGTTTTTTAGGTTTGCAAAGAAATACTCTAGTGTATGCTGTCCTTCGAAGATGAAGTACATCATCGGTTCCCTCACTCCTGAGCAGAATAAAGATGTTGAAGAAATAGGTTTTGTTAGGCTTCTTCACTTAGAGATTTCATCTCTCCTTGTCAGAATCATCTCATGGCTGGTTGAGAGGTTTAATCATGTGAGGTGTGTTGAAGAAGTACCTAACTCCAGTTATATTATTACTCCTGATGATGAGTATTGCATCTTTTGCATTCATAGGATTCTGCGATGTGTTGTGAGACTGGCTAAGAACAATGGGAGGGGTGTCTCTAAAGATGTGGATATTAGGGATAGATGGAGGGTTGAGTTAGGTGCTGATAAATATGGTAATATCACTCACATGAATATTTTTTATGAGATTATTAAACTGGCTGATGGTGGTGATAAGTTTAAGAGGTACTTTGTTATGATGTGTACTTTCTTGGCCCCGCCTACGAGAAATATGGCTGACATTAAGACTGTGGGTGCTTTAGAGAATGTTGGGACTATTAAGAGTCTTGATTGGTGTGGCTTAGTGTTGGATCGTCTGTGTGAAGGTGTTGGTAGGTTTAAATCTGGTAGTAAAAATGTGTCTTCTATTAGTGGCTGTGTATTTGTATTGTTGTTGGCATACATTTATAGGTTTCCCTTTAAAGGTCAGCCTGACCCTATTAGATTGCCCTTGTACATAAATTGGTCAAACAAATATTTGTTGAAAATTGTTCATTTTCTTAAGAAGATGGGGTATGATGAGAGAGTTATGGTTGAGAGTGGGTATCCTTTGAGCAAGGATGGCAGGTTGAAAGAGAAAAGTAGAAGCAAGGAATCCGAGGGAATTCGTAAGAAGAATGTTGGTCGTGAGAGGCTTCATAGTCCGCCTGTTGCATTTGATGGCGTTGGTCAGGGGTCAGGAATCATTTTTTATCCCATTCCAAGTGGTGTGATAACCAATGAGGCTATTTACAAAGCTTCTAGTAGTGTAAGTCTTTTTTGTCTTCTTTTTTCAGACACTTATTTAAAACTAGTGCATGTTGTTTTAAAACTAATGCTGGTTTTAGTTCAACTAAAGTAGTTTGTAGTTCATATTGTTTTTTTAATAGTTTCTGGTTGTTTGTGGGACTGGCCTTTGTGCTTTTCTCTCAGCTTGTGCATAGGGGTTGTCTCATTTTCAAACGAGACATGGAGGATATTATTCGGAGAAAGAGAATGAAGAAAATGGTTAGGTGAGGGTTTTGAGGTTTTATTTTTATTGACCCATTTCTCATGTTATTACCCGGATCCGTGAATTTCATATTATTCCTGTAATTTGCAAACAGGTCCCTGCTTGTCCATGAGCTTATGGACAGGCCGCCTATTAGGAGACCAACTCGGAAATAAAATAAAAGGAATTTCAATTGGAAATAGATTATAGAGCCCTAATCAATATGGTAAATGAATATCTTTAATTTCTTCTAATCAACATCTCTTCAATAATTCACTTTCACCCCATAAATTCAACAATTCTTCTTTTACCTTTTTCCTTAATCTCTGGAATAAAGTCTTATAAAATAGGAAAATTTTCTATTGGAGCACATTGCCTCATTAAAAACCTTAACTGGGAAAACCCAGTGGGAAAAAAGCGCTGGTTTAGGGAAAAAGAGTTAATGTATAGCTCCCTCTCAAATTCTTCACAATCCATGAATTCCCACCCAAAAAATACCTAAACTGTAAAATTTATCTCAATAAAACTGCAATAATCCCCACAAAATATGAACACAATATAACACATGCCATCTGCCTTAAGTTAGATATGGCAAAGATCAACATTATCACATTCATCTAGCAATCTTAACATTATCAGTACAACTAGAAGTTCTAATTCCATGTACATGGATTTCATGTCAAAAAAGAGAAGAAATTGTGTGCACATTCCTCAATATCTAACATGTCATCATACAAACATTTCATATTCGCAAACATCCAACCTTATTAATGAAGCTAACTACCACATTTGTAACATAACAAATGCCTAATAATCAAGATTCATAAATATGTAATAAATGTTTCTCCCTACATGAGTTTGGAAGCTTCAATCAATTGCTCCCAAGAGATTAGTTTAGCTACTAAAAATCATACTAATTTCCATAAACCAATTCAACATAAACAAATATGAAAAGCGAACTCCAACTAGGACTTGAAAAGAGAGAAGGTCGGCCAAAGATGAACATAATAATTCAGAGATTAAAGTGCTATTTACAAGTGAAATTATAAAAAAACAAGCCACTTGCTGATTAGCTTCCGCGAGCCATGAGAGAGTTGTTACACCTCACGAAAGGTGATGTCGCGAGCCGTGAGAGACATCTCACTCCTTGCGATAGTGTGAAATCCATCACTCTTAGCTTCAAGTCCCTTGTCTACTTTTCACTCCAAATTTGGCTAAGTACGGGCGCAGAACGTCTCGTTTCACACAAAGCGTGCCATTTCAAGTCATCAATGTCAAGACCATCCCACGAAGTGCAAAGAATGACACGTCCCGCGCCGAGATAAAGGTTCCAAACGACAGGGCGCGCAAACAACGTGGGACATGGATTAGAAAGAGCAAAACAGAGTGCCAGTCGATGGCCAGTACTGGCACGAGCCGGCACAAGGCCACGGCCCATTCCAAGACCAAAGTCCAACGCCGGCATGAGGGAGTCTCGACAAGCACAGACCGTGACAGATCCCACCCCCCGTGTCATTTGCATCAGCTAGGGTTTTTGGCCACTTTTGGTCCTATTTTTAGGCCTAATTCCCTACAACTATAAATATGGAACTATGTCTACTAGGGTTTAAGCTTATGCCCACTTGTTTATCTTGTGGAGTAAGTTGAAGAGATAAAACACTTTTCCTTCTCTCTAGCTTATTTTCCTTTCTTCTCTTTTTTTCTTTTGCTCAAAAGTTTTTAATTCATGAAATACTTAGGTTCAATGCTTAGAGAGTAGGGATATTACTTGGGGATAATATTTGTATTCGTGTTTTGATGTTGATTTTGTGAGACTTCATAGATCGGCCTATTTCTATATGCTTTTGTATTATTATGTTGGCTTGTTCTTAATATTCTTGTGAATTGCATGATTGTCACACTTAGTTTGCACACACCAAAGTCTATTTTCATGTTGTCGCACTATTTCTACCCCCCGGGGAAGGATACCTAGATGCATTTGGGGTAACGATGGGTCCAAAACCATGTGGGTGTATGCACGTAGGTTGTCGTTGTTAACGTTACGATCGAACATGCTCTAGTTAGCTGAATATTGTGATCATTTGCTTGTTGGTAGTAGTTAGTACAAATCCCCCCGTGATTGTTTTACCAACATTTTTTGTTTCTAACACGGGGTTGGATTGATGACCCGATCATGGTTGTGTATAGTTAATTATTAGATTCCTAACATCTCTGTGGACGACCTCGGTACTTGCCACTATATACCATTCTCGGTCGTGTAGTAGTGGGAATGGGAGAAACATTACAATTCTTTTGAATAACGTGTTAGTAGAGTAATTAGTGTTGTTTTCATTTTTGTTGGTTTCCAAGGAAAAATGTGGGGAGAAAGTGTTCAACAAATGAAACTCTGTAGGATTTTTCACTTTGATCGTCCTATGGAGACTTGCTCTTGGTTGAGTGAGTATGGCAAGGAAATGGACCTTGTTGTATTGCAAGAC
Organism: Rubia tinctorum; assembly: GCA_032355605.1. Taxonomy (NCBI): domain Eukaryota; kingdom Viridiplantae; phylum Streptophyta; class Magnoliopsida; order Gentianales; family Rubiaceae; genus Rubia; species Rubia tinctorum. Next base: position 10,682 of record JAULKM010020064.1, read on the forward strand.
CTAAGGGAAGGAATATGGCAATCATGCCTTGACTCACCTAGTTTGGTCAAGGGATGCAACCCCAGGTCCACTTGAGAAAAAATATTTTGAGCTTTAACCAACCATGGTAAAACTAGTGACTCAATCCAAAACCATGTATTTTGCTGCATAAGGGACTTTGGAAATTAATTCTCCTCGAGTGTTGAGAAAGTTGGGGGGCAAGTGACCGAGTTGATAGGAAAAGTGATTAAATTGGTGGGAAAGTGAAAGCTATTTGATGAGGAAGCTCTGCCACTTCCTTCTTTAAATGGGATGAGAAATTAGTGAGGCAAGGAGAATAAAAAGGAACTATTCATTATTCTAAACCCTTGTGAGGTCAGTACTTCTCTCTCTGACACTATCTTTCGTGCCTAACTGAAAATAATTGTTGAACAAGTTATGTGATTCAAATTATGAGTTTAGGCATGAAATGATAAAGCAACCTCCCTCTCTCATACAAGTTGACCTTTCCCCTAAGTGTAAAGACCCTGGCATGTTTGTTATTCCTTGAAAAATTCATGAGACTTTGATTAGAGATGCTATGGTGGATTTAGGGGCATCCATTAATGTTATACCTTAACCTCTGTATAGATCATTGAATTTGCCAAAAATGCATGCCAACAGGGTGGTATTCCATTTGGCTAATCGCTCCACCATATACCCAAGAGGTATTGTGGAGGATGTGATGGTCCAAGTAAATGGAGTAACCTTTCGGCCCAATTTTTATGTCCCAAATATGGTAAACATAAGTATACAACCTCAATATTGTTGGGGAGACCCCTCTTGAAAACTGCTAGGGCTAAAGTCGACGTGCATAAAGGAAAGAACATTAGAGTGTGGTGATAATATTGTGGAGTTTAGCATTATAAAATTGTCAATTGTGTCTTTGATGAGTCTTCTCCCTCTATGAATGATGATCTTGAGGTGATTGTCCAAGAGGTTTTTGATAAAGTTATGAATGTAGCTTTAGATGATTACCCCTTGAACGATGATCATATTGATACTAGGAACACCAGCCTAGTGGAGATTGTGAGGAAGTTGAGCCCCAAATTCATAATCACATAGAAACCTTACCCGAGAACCTAAATGACCTAGTGATACCCGGAACAAAGCCTTCAACAGAGGAACCACCTGTAGTTGAACTTAAGCCATTACCCCGAAGACTTGAAGTATGCTTTCTTAGGCAAGGGTGAGACATTACCGGTGATTATTTCTAGTAAGCTCACTAGTGACCAAGAGAATGGGTTGATTGAGGTGCTTAAGAAATTAAAGGGAACCATGGGTTGGACTTTAGTCGACATCAAAGGTATAAGCCCATCAACTTGCATGCACCGTATATTATTGGAGGGGATGTGAAACCCGTACACCAACCTCAAATGCGGTTAAACCTTCCAATGATGGAAATAGTCAAACGTGAAGTCCTTAAACTACTAAAGGCAGGGGTGATATATCCTATCTCCGATAGTAAGTGGGTGAGTCCCACTCAAGTGGTGCTAAAAAAGAGTGGGTAACTTCTTCTTTTCTTTGTAAAAAAGAGTGCTAAAGTAGAAAGCTAGGGTTACCTTTGTAATCCTAGAGCCATCGATAAGACGCCTACTTCTTTTGCCTTTGTAGGCCTAGGGATAGTGTGTTCGTATTGTTTCGCTCGAGACTTAATCGCACGAGAGAGAATCAGACCAGCACAATGAGCAATTGTCGTTGTTGCACTCTCCTAGTTGCAGAGGTGAAGCTGATAAAAGATTTAATACACGCATCCCTATGTGACAGATGGGGGAAGTTTTTACCATTGTCCGCACTACGTGATACAAACACTAAAATAGGGAATAGTTCTTGCATTTGATGAAATCAATGATTGAAATGAGATAAATCATGTTGTGCAAATATTCCCTGAGTGTTAGTCTATATTGTTAATTCTTGTGATCATTTGCACGCTAGTAGTTGTTAGTACAAATTCCCCACATAACTGTTTTACCAACACTATTTATTCCTAACACATGGTCGAATTGACGACCAGATCATGGTCGTGTACAGTTAATTATTAGATTCCTAACATTTATGTGGACGACTCCGGTACTTGCTACTATATACCATTCTTGGTAGTTCAATAGTGGGAATGGGAGCAACATTACGAATTCTATCTTTGTTCCCTAACAATCCTCCTTCCGTGGTTTTAATGACGCTCAGAAGTGGGCGGGTCAGCCTAATACATATAGTCTTAGCAATTTCAGCGTGAAGGCCACCATTTACAGCATATTTTTCCTTCAATAAATTCTTGAGCTCTCAACACCTTTCCTTTGCCTGGAATCAACGCAATTCTTCATGTTCAACCATGTCTTCTAACCTTTCATAATTTGTTAAGGGTTTAACTGAAAAATCAAGTTCCTCATTATACTGTCCTCTCCACTCTTGAATTCTCGTCGTTAACCAGAACATTCAACTTTTAATCTATCTCGCCAACGGGACCTGGTCAGCCTATTTCAAAATTATAGCCCTCTTCCATTCACCTTCTTGGGATTTTTCAACCAAAAACTTATGCCATTCTCCTTCTCGATGAATAACATTCATCAAATTTGTCTTCAGCCTTTGGATATGAATATCTTGCTCAAGCAGATGAGCATAATACTCATTGAAGGATGCAAGGTCCTGCTCTAAGCATGTCTTCCACCCCAGCTCAGACCCAGCAAAACATAACAAGAGCACCCAAATACGTCACCCTATATTTGTTTGCCATTTCTTAACTTCCGATGAAACCCCCGCACCCTTAACATATTCATGGACTTCATCCTGATCTAATACACAAACCTTCACGGCCTTAGTTCGGTCACCATGTGAAGAACCACAAGGATATCCAGCTTTATGACTCGACTAACCATAGTCATCCCCAACCCTAATCTTTTAACAATATCACTTACAACCAACACACCTCAAGGAAAAAATACCAGGTAGAAGACCCCCCATATAGAAACCTTCTATGAAATATACAAACACCCGTTAAAAAAAAGCTAGACGGCTGTTACTCAGTGTAGGGAACCTGGATCTCACAAACTGACATACGTGTATAACACTCTCTCAATGTAGCCACATCAGTTACAGTAAGTACACTACTACAAGTCATTCTCACCATACTTGAATTTTATAGACAATGCAATCACAGAAACATGTTATATCTATATTCCATCCAATTATTTAGAAACTGACACGTTACTCAGAGTAGTTATTTGAAATAACTGTTACACATATTTTTGATTAATACAAGGTGCATTTCACCTTGAGAAGAAAGATAATAAACACCCATGAACACCCTTACAAGACCACGATTCAGCAATGAAAAACACACAATGTGGGCCATGATTACATGATCCATCTATTATAAATTAAGACCAAGAATGATGAAATAGGTAAGGTCAAATTAGCTTAAGACTAAAACAGTGAGAGAACTGACTTGAGCATCAGAGCTTAATCACAAAGATTTCTCAGGATCTTGTTTACAGGTGTTAAAAGCAACTATGGTGATTTGCATCAATCTTGGAGATTATGTAGGCCTAGAATTAACTTATGCCATCAAAGATCAAGGCATGTCGGTCTTAGTTTCTTCCAAAATATTTAACTAAAATAGCTAGCTTAATAATCTACAAGCAAAAGAGAAGACAGTATGTTACAAGAATTTAAGGACAAGCATTTTTGGGTCGTGGCCGAGTGTTAAGGGTGCTGGCCTAGCAGAAAACTAGACATTGCACACACATGTGATGGGCATGAACAGTTCGGGCATTGTACGTAACACGATCACACGGATAGACACATGCTATGAGCAATTAGCTAGACGACACTAAACGATGGGGCAATGTGTGTCTCATAGTTTAGGGAGAGAGGATCGTAGGCAATCATCAAGTGACATGGAACTGCATCACATTGGAGATGTGTATTTGGGCAATGGGGCTACATTGAGCTTGAATGGTAAGCTTGACCTCGTAACATGTGGGAAGTAGAAATTCTTGTAATATTCAAGTCATGAAAATTTAACATTCATTGTAATGTGAGAAGTAACTTCCCACAGTTAAAAAGGTTATATGTGAAGGAATTTGATAAGTTCATAGCAGTAAAATATCACAAAATATTGTTTTAAACTGACTAATAGTTAAACGAGATCAATTTGTAATTATTGAAAGTTTAAATTTATGTGGTGTCACTTTTTAAAACAGTTAATAAACCGCAGGGACTTAATTAGCAGTCAACCTAAATTTCGACGAAAATATAAAATACTATTTCTTCTTTGCTCCTTCAAATCCTCAAAACCGCTTCAACTGCTCTAAACCACTCACCAGCTTTCTAAATTTTTTCGGATTTGCAAGATTTCTTCATATTCCTTCATTTCTTGTCGACTAATCAGTAATAATGTAAGGTTTTTCTATTTTCATTTCCAAATCCTGATTTCCAGCTATTTTTAGCTAGCTTTTGTGTTTTTTGTGTGTTTAAATATGGTTTCTTTAAAATCTAATCACGAAGGGGCTCTGGATGAGCGAGATATTGCTTCTCAACCGAAGACTTCTTCAAACAAGGTAAATGTGAAACCTCTTAAACCTCGAAGCTATTCGTAAGGTACATTTGGTATGTGGTTGCATTTATTTTTTATAAATATACTTTCAAAAAAATCGGTTAAATAAGGGTTTTGTATGTATTTTTTTATTTTTGTTGTTGCATTTTGCGGATTCCTGTTGATTAACATATTTACTTTTTGAAATTTATTTCCCATAGGATTGCTCTATTTTTTATAATGAAGCAGAGTGTTGTTTAGTGTTTTGAGCAGTTTTCAGAAAATTTTGGGGATTGATGATGTTTAGGGTTTTCATGATGATTTTATTTTTGCAAATATTAGTTCCTTGGGTTTTTGGCATTGTTATTTTCTGTTTTAAGGCCTTTAGCATGTTGATGTTTTATCTTCTTATGATAATATCTAGTTATACTTATGGAATTCATTGATGTTTATTGAATTTCCTATGAGTGTCTTTATACAGTTAATGATATTTATCTTTCATAAACAACTATTATTTCTAAATGCTGGAGTTTATTAAGTCTGATAGTTTATTTGATTTTCAGTTGTAATGTGATGATATTTCCTGAGTATACATTTGATGTTTAGTTTTAGGTGTATACAGTTTCAGCGTACTTATTTTATGATGATGTTATACTTTTTATGTTGTTTATTTGCATGTGATTATTACATTAATGTTTATTCAGGTTGTGTTGAGTTGTGTTTATTTTTGTACATCTTAATTTTTATGATGTTGTCATATTGTGTTGTTTTTTAGATTTTTGGGTGAGGTTGTGTTTATTTTTGTTGATGTTTAGATTTCTAGGCGAGGATGTGTTTTTTTTTTGTTGAGCTTCAGTTTTTGTTATCATGTTGTCATATTTTTGTTGATGTTTAGATTTTATGGTGAGATTATGTGTTCAGTTGTTGAGTTTATTATTTACATTAATTTTTTGCTATTGTTGATTATTTTTGTGCAAATATGTTGTTATTTATTACTATGCAGTTGTTAGGTTCTTGTTTCAATGTTGAAGTTACTTATGTTGTTGTTGAGGTTTATGTCTATTGTTGTATTTGCAAGTGTAACTAGCGGATGCAGACCAGTATGGGTATCACGATGATGCGTGGCCAAAGGGGGAAAGCCTATTATTCCTCGTTCTTCAACAAGCAAACTAGTCAATGTTGATCAACTTGATAACATATCAAAGCTAGAGGTACGACGTGATATGGGACCTGCTACTGTTAATGAAACGAAATCAGTTAATGTTGATCTAGATAGAATTTCGGAAGCGTCGGTAAGAGGTGATATGGGTCCTAGTGCTTTTTCTCAATCAAACTTGTCGACGTTGATCAAATTGATAGCATCTCTAAAGCAGAGGTACGAGGTGTTGTGGGTTCTACTGATGTTACTAAAATAACTATGGTAGTTTGTAAATTAAATGTGTGGAGGCGTATAAAGAGTATCGTTGAAGACCTTTAAAATGTGCAGATTTTTGTCAGGTAATAAATTAAGTATTTTCATATTTCAGTATGTCTTGATGTTTCTAAAATTTTAGTTTCAAGGTGTTGTATTTTATATGTTTATAAAAATATTTGAACTAGTTGGTGATGAAGATGTTTCTGTTGATGTTGGTGAGGAAGGTGTCCCTGTTGCTGAAGTTGATGCTGGACAGCTTGAGAAAGCACGGGTTGAAAGAGGTATGCATAAAAATGTTGATTTTAGTGTTACATTTTTCAATGTTTTTGTTTTCAGTTATTTATTGATGTTTGTGATTTTTACTTGCAGGGAGAATTGTCGAAGAGGAGACTAAAGCAGTGTTTGACAAAATTTATGGAGAAGAAGAGCCTGTTGAGACGCAGTTGGCATTTGCTAATGAGGACATGCAATCCATTGTTGACGAGGAGATAAAGCTACTACATATGAGGAGATGAAATCTAAAGTTGATGAGCAGGGGAAAGCTATTGTGGATAAGGATTTCAAAGCTACTATTGATGAGGATATAAAAGTATCTATCGATGAGAAGATGGAAGCTACTATAGATGGTTTGAAGCCGTTTGTGGAAACAACTTTTCGATATGAGTTTTTTATTTTCAAATTTATGTTTAATATTTTAAGAGTGGTTTTTATTATATGTGTTTTTTGTTATAACTTTCCATTTGTCTGTATTTGAATCTGTTATGAATTTTGTGAATGACGAACCAACTGCTTGTAAAGGTGATTCTTCCGTGGTTGCGAGTAAGTGATTTTTTCTGTTATTTTTTTTTCTTATACCTTTTTAGTGTTTCACATTAATTTTTAATTTTTACTTTTTTAAGAAACAAGTGATAAAGATGTTGTTTTATGTGCAGCATTTAATGAAGACATTGTTCTTGAAACTCATGAAGAATAGCTTTGTGGTAAAAATATTAACTGAGGTGTTATCAATGGTGATGATAATAAAAGTGATGAGGTTGAAATTGAAGTGAACAAGAATGTTCAGAAGGCATGCAAGGGTGTTTTCAATGTTGAAGCTGATGATACTGAGGAGGATGAAATTGAAGTGAACGAGAATGATTCGGAGTTTGGTAGGATTGCTGCTAGCTTTGACGATGCTAATGAGTGTGAGATGCATGTTGACGATGAAACTAAGGAGGAGGAAATCCACTATGAGCACAAACCCTGGACCTCAAAAGGAAGAGGACATCAGTATCTCGTGATAACTCTAGAGTTTGCGCCACCATAGTCACTACAAACTCAAAATGCTCAATTATTGGGGCAAGCTTGAGTTTCCCCATTATGATTTTAATAACATCAACATAGTAAGCCCGATACTCATAACATGCAATTCCTCACATGACTAGCCAATTAGGATTATATTTTATTACTATCTCAACACTCACAAGGCGGATCTATCGCACATATCCAGTCGGTACTCCCAGAACTACCATAGCGCCAATAATCCAACACTTCCAAACTAGCATTTAAAGCCTAGCACGATATCATGTAAGAAATAAATCAAGTGTGCATCTTAGCATATAAATTAGAGTAAGAAATTAAACTACATAGAGAAATAGAGTGAATCTAAAGAGTCTCACAAATTATGTCAAATAATACTTACAAATATTCCCCAAGAAATAAAGTACTCTATAACATATATTCAATGAATGACAATTCAAGAGAAGCATAAAAAATTTCAATTCCTCTCATTTTCACTCATCTTGCCTAGAAGGCCTCTCGGGTTTTCATCCTAGCTTCATACATTTTTACTTTTGGAAATATACAAATACAACCCTATATATTTGTGAATGTGCAGATATAATCCTGAAATAATTTTTAGTGCAAAAAAATCCATAACTATTTTACATAGGTGCAAATAGAACCCTAAGGACTATATTCCGGCATTGACCGATCATTTTCGGCATTGACCAGTCATTTCCGGCCATTGACCAATTATTTCCGGCCATTGACCAATCGGAAATTACCAAAATACCCCTTGATCTATATGCAATAGTTTAAAAGATAAAAATGCCCTTTATTTCACCACTGATATTCCACCACCGCCATTTTGCCACCACTTTCACTGTCGCTGCTCCACCTCCCACCACCGAAAAAAGCTTCTCACGGCCAATTAAAGAGCATTTTTACCGGCCAATTACGTCTCACCGCCGCCAAAAAGCTTCTCACCCCCCACCGCTTGCCACAACCCACTCGAATCGACAGAGAAGGTTTTGAGGAGTTTGAGTTCATCGAGTGGATTGTAATTTCACCGGAGCTAGGGTTCCGAGTAATATTGAGAAATTTGAAGGTAGCCGGTGGTCTGAAACAGCATCGGAAACACCTTCCAGTGGGGGAAATCAGCCAGAAGTTTGGTCACGAGAGTACCAGAGGAGTGGTACTGGAGGACATCAGCGACATCACCGGAGGAGTAGTGCACGGCCAGATCGAAGGCTTCTCACCACTGAATTCATCCGCGCCGCTAGGGATGCTCCACCCCAACCCCATTTTTGCTCGAGCCCACCACCGATTAGCGCTAATTTGCAAAGATTGAGAATGATGCGGAGTTGCATCAATTGGCTCAAAGGAGCGGAATTGCATATGAATTGTGAAGGAAAAAAGAACGGTTGAAGGAGGGAAGGAGATGGGTTAGGGTTTAGGATTAAGGGGTATAACAGTCAATTCACTTTTTATTTTTTACTTTTATTTTTGGAAGGGTAAAATAGTATTTCAATCAAATACGGCATCAAACTATCAGAAAATCTTATATTTGCACATATACTAGTTATCTAGGGTTACACGTACACTTTCAATTATCGGGGTTTTATGTGCACTTTAAATTATCAGGGTTATATGTGCACTTTTGTGAATTATGTAGGGTTTTATATGCACTACGCTCTTTTATTTTTCAAGCTCACCCTCACCTTTTTCAAGCTGATCCAAAAGTGAGCTTTGAACTACATAGAAATCAACCAACATAAAGAAAACACAAAGAAACTTTGCTAAAATTTTCTAAGCGCTTAACTACTTTCTCCCCCCACATTTAATCCTTGTATTATCCTCAATGCAAAAATTTCATAAATCATGAGTGAAGTAGGGAGATCACGAACACTTACTCTTGGGACCCCAACGGGCCCGCCCTTGTGCGCCTCATCTCGCACCTTCTTCTTCTCTCCTTTTTCCTAAGCTCTTGTCTCTCATCGGGAATGAGATTGTGGAAGCCCTCCAGATTGGATGCATACATCCTTTCCAAAAATTTCTCCATGGCTTCTTCTTAAACCTCGGCCCTCTCGTCCAAAAATGCAAACTCTTCTCACTTCTTGCTCAATGGAATAAATCCTAGATCCTCAAGTTCTCATATTCCCGACCATAGCACCAAGCCTCTACCAAAACGCATCCATTGTTAGGCTTATTCCTTCTAACGCATGACTTAACTCTTGAACTAGTTGGGTCAAACTCAAATTTTTCTCCCCAAACACTCGAAATTGATCATAGAAGTCCGTCGGCAGGTTGGACTAGAGATGTTGTGCTCTAGAGGGGGTTTTCACGTTCCTCCTCATCAAACACATCCAAAGTCAACAAAGTGTTGAATAAGCTCTTATCGAAGCTTGGTTCGGGCTATGAAAAGCTCTTCCAAAGTAGTATGTTGATTAATGGCCGTGCGCTCGGGTTGTGGAAGCACCATGAAGTTATAAACACTTGCACCACCATATAACCATATGAAGCGATCACTTGAAATAGTGGTGACAACCACATAAGTTGATGAGACGTCAAATGCACGTATTTTCTAAGGCATTTACCATCTCTTTTGTTATTATTTTGTGGGTAGATTGCTAGGTTTAGATAGGTTTACATCATAAGGGGTCAGATGAACATTTTTTGGTTTTCATATATAAATCCTTCATTTTGTAACCTATTTTAAATCTGACAGATTTTTTGTCCTTACGAGCATCTAGATTCTAAATTGTAACCTTATTTGTAGATTGATCATAAGCACTTCGGAGTAGTTTAGTGAAGTCCATTTGCAAGGATAGTAGAATACTAAAGGTTACAAGTCAAAGAAGAAAGACAAAGAAAAGGATGAATTATGTTCCGAGAGTTGAACCGAATTCTGGGAATAATCCGAGAAGAATCAGCCTCCAAGGGTGGCATCGTTAGATTTGTCTTCTCGGGCGCTACAAAATTGACTACAGGAACTCCCAAATTGGATCAGTTTTTCACTCGTAGTTGTGTATAAAAGTTAAAGGAAAAAGCCATGTTGCGGAAGAGTTGAAAACTGGCACGGCCCTTATAGATTTCATGGCCCATGCAAGGCCCTTCCCAGTCTGCGACCCGTGTGCTTTTACGTGGGCCACGAGCTTAGAACTGCAGGATGAAGACTCCAATCCATGGTCCACACACTTTTGCATGGGTCACGCACTCAGTACGCCAGGAGATCAACCCCAGTCTGCAGGCTACGGGCTTTTGGACGGCCCGTGATGTGTGGCACTAGTGGTGGAATTAGGGTTTCTCTAGGGTTTTCCAAACTTAGTCCTTTAGAGCCCCATTTATCTTCCCCTATATAAGGAGCCTTTAGTCTCCTAGGGTTGAAAAGTAGTCATAATGTAGATCTTGGTTTTTTAGCAAGTGGGAAGGAAGAGGAGAATGATATCTCTCTCTAAAGTTCTTCTTCTTTTTCCTTCGTTTTGTTCTTAAATCCATGGAATTTAATTTAATGAATACCATGGATTTAATATTATTTGAGTAGTTTATTTCTTAGGAAAATATTTGTATTCATGACTCGATGTTGACTTTGTGAGATTTTTAGATTTCCCTATCTTTATGTCCTATGAATATTTGTGCTTGATTTATGCTTTACATTCTTGTAAGAATTATCATGTCATGTTTTATGATGCATCCATATATTCATGCATAGTACAATATCGTAATAGGGTTAAAAAGTTATCTTGGGAGTGTTAGATTAGAGCTATTATAGATTCGAGAGTACCGAGGAGATAAGTGCATCCATGCTATCTCGAGAGTACCATCTGATCGTTGGACTCTAATTCTAATTGACTAGTTTTGTAATAAGCATTCATGTTAGGGGCGCTAGACTAATCCTTAAAGAAGGAAACCCTTCGCTTACCCCAATAGACTAGCATAGTAGTTTGTAGCGTCATCACGAGATGTCAATTCTTTTTCATCTCTAGACTTAGGGATTGGTGTCCATAGTGAAGTGTCTGGGACATATTGTCCTCACTCTCATATCTAACGGTTGTGACCTACGCAAGGTTGTGTTCCATTGAGCAGGGGCTCGTTAGCATTGGGAGTGAGATTAACATGGAAAGAGGAGCCAATCCACAATTTGATCGACAAAATTTCCCTAATTACATATGTAGTGTGGTAGCTTTTAAGTGGAGCTGAATCTTTGTGTGACAGACATTGGGAATTCTTAGCTATCTCCACACTATGTGACATAGGCATAAGATAGGTTTATATGTCTTACATGTGATAGAATATAGGATCCAAGTCATCAATCGGTTATTCAAGCCCACAATGTCATCAACAACTAAGGGAGTAGACACAACAGGTTGGCTCGGCCTTTTCCTCCCAACTTGGCTAAACTCTTCCCCTTCTCAACACGGGAAGTGGTTCCTTTTCTCCACTTGACTCCTCTTAGGATCCATTCTATCAAAAACAAGAGAACATGGTAATGACAAGATATAAACTTTAAGCACCAAGATAATCTCACTTAGCAAGAATCATGTTTTTGTAAACATCCATCATTTAGCCAATCATATAATCACAAGAGTCCATACTCTTCCCCCGTACTTAGTCTAACATACAAGCATCCACATTACCCACATACATCCAAAAACACCACAAAAAATGAATTTCAAGATCCCTCCATATTCCACAATCATGCCAATAAAACCAAGTAAACACAAAGTTCAAAGAATTACCCGAATTTGCAGTTTAGGAGGTAAAGAGACACAAGAAAAGTAAAAGAATGCTCTTTTTTAGATTAATGCCCAAAATTCGAATTTTGCCTAGAGTGAAATGGGGGTGAATATTTTGGAGTTATGGAAGTGTGGTAAGTACTCTATATTGATGGGAGCAGATTTTGTTGGATTTGGTTCAGAATGATGTTCAATGGGTTGTTTGGGATAGAGAGAGAAATATGAAGGTAATAAGTGTGTATGAAGAAAAAGGGATTTTGGGAGTTAAAGTTTCTTCAATTCAAGTTTAAAGGAGATTTTATGGCTTGGTGCAGTGCCAACTGGCTCTACCCTATTTAGGGAAGAAGAAAAGTGGAGATCCGACGTGGCACAAATTCGCAATTTGGCAAAATTTGAGTTTGTCAAAAATATGCAGTTCTGCTCACTTGGCACAGGCTCTGTAACTTGAAGGACTCAAGCCCAATTCTCCTACCGCGGATCGTGTAAATTGGCATGGCTCGTGCCCTAGAACTATACTGGGCCTTTTCGGCCCATTTTACCCCTTTTCAGAGTAATTTCCAAAATACTTCTAACCAACACTACGAGACTCGATTCAATTCAATTTTCAACTAAAAATTCCAACAAAGCTTCTCCTTACACACAAGACACAAAAAACTAAAACACAATAAAAGTGATGAAAAACCACCATATAGTTATCGTTTTCCTCACGACTTGTTCTTAACTTCAAAATTCAATTAATTAAATCTTACCGTTGGGTCTCCGTAGTCACCATCCGTGACTCCACCCACGAGGACATTTTTTTGGAGAGGCCTCCACAAGGAGTCATCCTTACCTTTGAGTCCATTCCACATTGAGGGTTCATGTTTAATGTCCACCAAGGTTGAGGCCTTAGCCTTCTCTTTGGGTTTAGGAGGATGTCTATGAGGTTTTAACTCCTTCCCATGCTCCATAAACCGCTACATGTTAGAGTTTATAGTCATTGAAGAAAAATTCATCATAGGACTGGCAACACTAGACTCATGTAAGTCACTAAAATCTCTCAACATTCTCATCCTTCATTAGACTCTCAACATGCAAACTCTCATCAATCATAAAAGAGTTCACAAATTCATCATTCAAGCAAGACACCTCAACATGATCAATTTCCTCCAAAGCAATTATTCCCTCCGTCCCACGAGTATCGGCATATTTACTTTTTACAAGTCAAATTTGTTAACTTTGACCCTAAATATATATATTAGGGATACATACAAATATAACCCTATATAATTCACTAAGTACACATATAACCCTGAGATAATTTTTAGTCCAAAAACAACCCTAACTACTTTACATAAGTGCAAATATAACCCCAAACACTGTATTCCTGCATTGACTAGCCATTTATGGCCATTACCAGACTGAAAATGACTAAAATGCCTTCTCATCCTTATAAAAAATTAAAAGGACAAAAATTCCCTTTGTTGCAACATTTGTCCACCTCGCCTCCGTGCTTCCGTCATACCTCCACCACCTTCTTCGTGTCTCCGCCACCGCTGCCACCTTCCCCCGTCACCACCAGCCACCCCTCATGTCGCTGGGGCTTTCCCCGTCACTCCTAGCCACCCTTCTCACCGCTAGGGCTTCCCCTCCCACCGATCCCCACCACTTCCAATTAAATTTTTCAAAGAGGTAAAATTAACTTTTTTTTATCCAAATCCGGTCTAAATCTTCCAGAAAGGGTATATTTGCACATACACTAACTATCTAGGGTTATATTTGCACTTTCAATTATCACAATGTTATATTTGGACTAATGCGAATTATGTAGGGTTATATATGTACTTCACTCTATATATATAAATATATTTATAATAAAAATATCATGTGAGATATTGTTAGATCCATCTTAACATCTATTATCTAAATATCAATATTTTATGTGGAATGTTTATGTGTAGCTAGAGTTATTAATGGTCAAATATAATCATTGAAGAAGGTGAAAAATTAAATATTCCAATACTCACATGACGGAGGAAGTATGTCATTATATGCAAGAGAAGAAGGAGAAGATGCATGAATAGACTTGTAAATCTAAAACCCAACTTTATAAATGTCATCTTCTAGAGGACAATGTTCCTTGGTGGACATCTATTTTGGTCCTTGACGTTTTGAGAATTGGTCTTTCAAACAAGATTGGGGGTGCACCTCCTTCGTGCAACATGTCAAGGACATAGAAGTTCACCTAGCACCTATTTACCCACTCTAACCATTACATCCTACATTACTCCCCTAGGACTAGCTCTAAATGGTCGGCCAATTTGATAATCACCCTAGTTTCTCTAAGTTCTCCTAGGTTGAGATCCTTATAAAGGTTATAGGGTATGGCATTAATTGAGGTTCCTAAGTCAATCACATCAATCATTTCTCTACCGCCTAAGTTAATAGGAATTGAAAATATGCCTGGATCATCACACTTTTTGGGTAGGATTTTATGAGCTAAAGTGGCTAATCCTCATATTTTCAATTTACCAAATTTCTTTACCGGTTTAGGCCTTCTTTTCATGCATGTATTTTTCAAAACTTTTTTGTAAAACGCTTGAAAATCTCTCTAATTTACTCGTCGTTGGTCCCCGCCTTTACCTTGCTCTTGAATGCCTCCAAAAATGGAGGTGGGGTTGTGACTTCCTTCACTTTGATGGTGGGGAGATATCTATTGGACTCCTCCTCAACGAAAATTTCTTCTTCTTCAAGGATTTCTTTGGCTTTCTCCACAAGGTGATCATCCTCTTGCATAACTTCTTCTTTGGCCTCTCTAACTTCCCTTGCATTTTGCAACTTGATTGCGCTCACATTCCTTGAATTGATCTCAGGCTGAGAAGATAGTTTACCGAAATATCTTGATTCTAGTCGGCTAACCGAGGTGGCCAATTTCCCAACTTGAACCTTAAGGTTATGGATGCTTGAAAATTCCCTTGTGCCTAACTCCTCAATGTCCCACCTAGTTCTGTTTGCAAAGATTTCATTGCTCTTAGTTAATTAAGCAATGGTATCCATCAACTCCTCGCGCCCCAATTTAAATATCCACATGCAGTTGTTTGAAGTTCCTTCACCCCTCATGTAAAGTTTTGGAGAACCTCCCTGATCTTAACCTTAGCTTCCATATAT
Organism: Rubia tinctorum; assembly: GCA_032355605.1. Lineage (NCBI taxonomy): Eukaryota > Viridiplantae > Streptophyta > Magnoliopsida > Gentianales > Rubiaceae > Rubia > Rubia tinctorum. The sequence goes on from JAULKM010020064.1 coordinate 25,788, forward strand.
GCATTCCCTTGCTCCTGTTGGTCTTCTTTCCAACAGAAGTTGGGTGGTCACGATATTGGGGGTTGAAAGACTTAGCATAGGGGTCTTGATTTTGGTTATCACCTCTTTGGCTCCGTGGGAACCCTTGTTATTGCCCCCTATATTCGTATTCCCTTCTTGATACTCCAAAGCCTTCACCTCTTTTAACTCCCCTGCCACTTGAGGATACATGTATGTCGGGTGGTCTAAGGCACATACTCCACATACATGCATTTGTTAGACTCTCCCCTTCATGAATTCCTTCATTGTGGAAGCAAGAGCTTGGACTTGATTCTCTAACTTTTTGGATTGATTTGGCTCATCAATATTCCTTATCCTTGACTGAGTTCTAAATTGCCTCGTCCCGTTAGCCATTTCCTCGAAGAGTGCCATCATATCCTCCATACTCTTCTTGGAAATCTACCCATTGCATGCCGCAATGACCATCTTTTTGTCGTCGTCGCAAAACCCCTCGAAGAAATAGTAGACCAAATCTCAGTCCTTGAATGGATGATATGGATAACTTGCAAGAAATCTCTTGAAATTCTTCAATACTTGTACAAGGTCTCATTGGGATACTGGGAGATGTTCGAGGGTTACTTCTTGAGCCCAGCGAATTTAGAGGTGGGGAAGAACTTCTCATGGAACCTTCGCTTCATATCCATCAAATATGTTATGCTCCCCGGTGGTAGATAATACAACCAATCCTTCGCCGCAGCTCGGAGTGAGAACGGGAAGGACCTAAGGTTGTAATCTTCTTCAGACATGCACGACAGCTGCATGTTGGTGCACACGAGATGAAACTCTAGAATAAGCTTGTTCAGGTCTTCACTGGTCATACTGTGGAACATGGACAAACATTGGATCATACCAAAGCTGAGCTTACAGATGACGTTTCCAAGGAGTAGTGGAAATATAATGCATAGGGATTGATTCTCCAATTTTGGAGCCATCAACTCCCTAAGCATCTAATTATCTTAAGCCATTGGGATCTCTTCTTCACTCTCAATTGGTTCTCCTGGAACCTTATCGTTCATCTTTCTCTTTCTTCTCCTTTGTCTACTTGCATTTTTAAGTAAACAATATAAGGTTCTTAGGTTCGTTGTGTACCATAAACAATGAACAATACAATGCTCATTCTTAACCAATGACTGAAAAGTGAGATTAGAACACTTTAAAAAATATCACAAGTGCTCAACAAAAAAACCAACTAACTACACAAAAGAAAAACAAAAATACAAGTTGCTCTACCGACTAACTAGGCTATCTAACAAATAGACTAAATTAATATCCCCGGAAACAACGCCAAAATTAGACTTGCACCCGCAAAGTGCTAGAGGATCAAACATAGAAATTTATATGTTGCTCGTGGCCTTACTCTTAACTATGATAAATGTAGATAGTATGAAGTTCAGGGTTGTCCTCAGAGATATTAGAGCCTAAAGGTTATCTAAACACATTCTACTCTCGAGCGTCACCCCAATTGTTTGTTTGGAATAGCTAGTAGCAACGGAGGGAGGGGTTGTGTTTGAATTACAAAAATTACAAGCATGCAAGTAAAACGAGATAAACTATACACTAACTAATCTTGGGGTTATTTGCATCACATGATTGATGTATAAATTTTATCTGAGACTCTAATTAACATTAACTATAAACCTATTTTCTTGTTATATCACATAGTGTGGAGATGTTAATTTCCCAGAAACTCTCACTGTCTATCACTTGACTAGTTCTGCCCCCCTTTGTAGCATCTGACCTCCTCTGTAACTTTCTAAGGGTGTGCTTCTCCACTGACCACCGTCATAGATCACTCCTGGTGCTAACTGGGCCCTTCTGAAAGGAAATATGTCTTGTGTAGGTCATAGATACTAGATGTGGGAGTAAACTCAATCACACAACCGGGACCTCCATTATGAGCACCTATTCTAGACCTTAAAATGAAGAAGACGTCAGTACCTCAAGAAATAAACTACTCTAGTAACATAGATTAAATGGAAATCATAGGAATGAATGTCATGAATTTAGTAGTAAATGAAGAGAGAAGAGAAACAAGCCTAGAGAGAATTCTCCTAGCCTCCCTTCCTACCTAACTAAATGAAAACTAATTAGTTATTACTTCTAGGAGGTTGAAGGCCATATATATAAGGTAGGTTAACTGGTCCTAAAAAAGCCCAAGTTGTAAACCCTAGTTCCAGCATGGCACAACCCGTATGTATTGCCCAGCATGGCCAGCACGACTCGTTCAGTATTGCACAAGACGTCGACTAGAAGGTTGATGCACTTGAAACTGATTGGATGGGTTGTGCAAATTTGCACGGCCGGTCTGCTGGGACTTGTGTTTTTAGGATTATGATTGCATGGGGAATGCACATTTGCACGTCAACCGGGGCTTGTTCTTTAGCATCTCTTCATGTACGGGCTATGCAGATTTGCATGGACCGTCATTTGGGACCTTTATCTTGTATGAACTAATGGCACAGGCCATGCCATTTTACACGGTCCATGCACTTCTTCGACGCTTCCAAACTTGGCTTCTTTTCTTTGACCTTTCTATTTTCCACCATGTTTTGACTCGTGGCCTTCTGTCTTCTAAAAATTTTGCAACGGGCCTTCATTCATCTACTCTAAAGTGCTTCCGAGCAATCTACAAATAAGCTCACAAAACAATATCTAGACGCTTGTAGGAACAAAAATATATTAGGTTCATATTAGGCTACAAAATGAAGGATTAAGATAGGAAAACAAAAAATGGTCATCTAAACCCCTTATGATATAAAACCTATCTAAACCTAGCAATCTACCCACAAAAATATAACAAAATAGATGTTAAATGCCTTATGAAATACATGCATTTGACGTTTCATCAGAGGTTGATCATGAAGGTGGATTGGATGTTGAGGTTGTTGCCTGGATTGAAATGAAGTAGCAAGAGGAGCTTGATAAAGAATAAAGGAAAGAAGCCTGTTTTTGGTCTGGTTTTTTATCAACCTCGGGAAAAAAATCTGGTGTTGGGACGCACCAGACAGGGTGTGTTGGTTTTTCGCATTTTGTTGATGTTGTATTTAACTTTCTAATGATGTTTTACTTCTTCTTTTTTTATGAGTGTAAGTTTTTTATGTTGTTGCATGTATTGTGATTGCTTGCTTTTTGCTTATATTCTTTTGGTGTTTTTAACTTTTATACTTAGTGGCTGCAATTTGTATATTGATGTTATTGGAATGTACTTTTCTATGATGTTGTTGGTGCTATTTTTTTATTTGAATCTTTTTAGTTTGCAGCACTAATGAAAGGTTTAAGAGCACTTGTTATTTCAAAAAATTGGTTGAAGCTCCTGTGCCTGAGCAGAAGAGAGTTATCTGGCGGGCTGCTTGAGTTTAAGATTAAGAAGGTGCCAAAGTACCTTGTTCATTAATTTATCAATGGGTTCAATCTGATTGCTAGAGTACTTATTCATAAATTTTCTATATGTTATAAAATAAAAATACCCTTAAAACAATTGATAATTACACACAAAACATAAACCCTTTCTCACCTACCCTAACTACTCTCAAAGCCTTATGCCTCCCATTTCCCAATCTCCATCTGCGCTTTCATCTCATCTCTCCCATCTTCTTCTCTCACATCTTCATCTCTTTCTAACAAGGAAAAATGTGAGGTTTCTTCTTCTTAGTTTTTCCCTTAGCATGCCCAAGTCTCAATATTTCTGAGAATATTTGCCCTCTAAGAGCTCCATCTTCATCTGTTGTTGGGTCACGCCGTCGAGGAGGGAGATTTGGGTGTACGGGTTGCAGTGCTTCAGGTGGGTGAGGCTAGGGTTCGGGTTGCACCGCGGAAATTTGGGTGTAGGGGTTGCGACGCCTCAAGCAGGTGAGACTAGGGTTCGGGTCGTAGACATTTGGGTGTAGTGGTAGCGCCGCCAGGGAGAAAAAGAGGTGTAGTAGTTGCGACGCCTCAGACAGGTGAGCCCAGGATTTGGGTCACACCCCTGGGGAGGAAATTTTGGGTGTAGGGGTTGTGACACCTCAGGCAGTGAGGTGTAGATCCTGTGAGGTTGCTGGAGCGATGGTGTAACTTGATGGTGATGGTGCCAGATTGGTGGTAAAGGAGATGATGATGAAGGGGCAGTGGTTGATAAGGGTGGTGAAGGAGGTGGTGGTTCAGAAATATAATTGAGAGTATTTTAGACTTTTTCAATTATTAAAACAAATCTCAATCATTTCTCTCTATGCAAAAATGACTGAGTACTGAAAATGGTTTTATAGGGTGGGGGAAGTGTCCGTACTTGCGATGAAGGTTGTTAATATTGGTTCTGTTCCTGGACCGAACCGCGCGCAACTGATTATCGCCGTTGGGCCCCTCCATGATGACCGTGGCTAAAGTTCTCTGCGCCCGTCACTCGTTGAGCACAAAACATACTTCAACAATACAAAACATGCTTCAACAATACAAAACACATTCCGGACAAAAAAAAGTCATTTAAGTTTGGTAAAAATTTACCTCTCCACGAGTCACCCGACTCACCCTACTAACTTAAGTTTACAACATAACAGCAATGCAGCTACCTATTATGAATCGATCTAGTATATCCCCATTAAAAATGAAACGGTTTTTCAATGACAGAAATCTTAATATTCCAGAAAACCCTGCAAGAACCAAAGGTAAATTATCCAAAAGCCAGTCATATATCACAGTTCA